>OY856410.1:1069296834-1069564334 GCA_963693085.1 Alisma plantago-aquatica
GTATTAAATGTTATTGTTGTCTATCAGCCTTCCATAATAACATCTGACTAAGGACATAACAAGAATGTATATACTCTTGACCATATGATCTCATTGTTTAGGTCCTCAACCCAAAGATATACATCGTTTATTAATATAATTCTTTTGATCTTCATTATGTTTCATCATTATATCATAATTGAATAAAATAGAATAAAATTAGAATATTTCTTTTATTATTAATCAAATTATTTTCAAGATATGCCATTGCAATCATCATATGATTGGCTCTCTCGGCATACCAACATTTCCACCCAACGCTGGTCCAAGGCTTGTCCCCACCATGCTTTTGATGGCTTTGATGTTACTACCACATTACTCTGACATCCTAGTCAGGATCTAATCAATGTGATTGTCGGCTTGCCTTCCCCCACCAGTCCTTGCTTTTCGACTCCTATTCCTTATACCTTGATGACCCATCAGCGTATTGAACCACCACCACTTCCTATGAATCATCTCGAGCTCAACACGAATCGTATTGATTCTATCTTTTATGTAGATGTCCCTACAGTAAAGAGCATCCCGCTTCTTTGTCATCTACCATTTTTTGACACTAAGTGTTGCCTTACAACAAGTAACTTCTTGTCCTTGCTCCACTGATGCTTGGGTTCATCTTTTGTTGCTCCTTGTGTGTGTTCACTACCACATTTCTCCCAAATCTAGCCAAGAATGCTCAACATGAAAGACTGCCTTGCTCCAACAACTTATGATCCTTAAGGCCCTTGAAACCATGGTTGTATAGGCGGCTAGGCGACCAGGCGTTGTCTGGGGACGCCCAGGCCACCTAGGCACCCAGGCAGAGGCTCAAGCATTTCCAGGCATTTATATATATATATAGATAGATAGATTAATTTAATGGATACAAGTAAAATTTATGAAAAGTAAAGTTAAATCAGTAGATGGTTAAATAATATCAAAATCAGTACATAAATAAACACAAATCAGTAGATAACTAAATAAAAATAGTTGCTAAATAAATACAAATAAGTAGATGAGTAAATACAACTAAGTGGATAAATAAATACAAATCAGTTGATCAATAAAGCTACATCAGTAGATGATTATATAATTTTAAAATCAGTACATAAATAAATTTAAATGAGTAGATAACTAAATAAAAAATAGTAGATGAATAAATTCAGTAGATGAATAAATACAAATTAGTTGATAAACTAATATAAATCAGTAGATGATTAAATAATACCTAAATCAACACATAAATAAATACAAATAGTAGATGAATAACTACATTAAATACAAATCAGTTGATAAACTAATATAAATCAGTAGATGATTAAATAATTCCTAAATCAGCACATAAATAAATACAAATAGTAGATGAATAAAATATAATAAATACAAATCAGTTGATAAATAGAGTTAAATCAGTAGATGATTAAATGATATCAAAATTAGTACATAAATAAACACAAATCAATAGATAACTAAATAAAAACAGTAATATATAAAAACAAATAAGTAGATGAATAAATACATAAGTGGAAAAGTAAATATGAATCAGTTGATAAATAAAGTTACATCAGTAGATTCGTACATAATTTCAGAAGCAGTATAAATAAATTCAAATGAGTAGATAGCTAAATAAAAAACAGTAGATGAATAAATACAAATAAGTAGATGAATAAATACAAATCAGTTGATTAACTAATATAAATCAGTGATGATTAATCAATTCTCAAATTAGTACATAAATACAAATAGTAGATGAATAAATATAATATAATAAAATCAGTTGATAAATAAAGTTAAGCAGTTAATAACTAAAGTTAAATCAGTAGATGATTAAATAGTATCAAAATCAATACATAAATAAACACAAATCAGTTGATAAATAAAGTTAAACAGTTGATAACTAAAGTTAAATTAGTAGATGATTAAATAGTATCAAAATCAATACATAAATAAACACAAATTAGTAATAACTGAATAAAAATAGTAGATAGATATATACAAATAATCATATGAGTAAATACAATTAAGTAGCGCCTGGGCGGGTCGCCTAGCCTGCCTGGCCAACCTAGCATTCCTGGCATAGCCTTTGATGCTAGGCGCCCAGATATGGAGACCCCATTGGTCGCATGGGTTGCCTAGGCATTCCTAGGCACCGCTTGGGCACCAGCCTGTACAACACATATCTTGTCCCACCATTGTCCTTTTGTGCGTGCAAAATCTGTCGAAGCCAATGTTTCCCATGCATAGAAAAAGATCAATGATGGACAATTTTCAGTTGCCATTTGAATTCTCTCCTCTAGAGGAATTTCACCCTCTAACCCCGCTAAGAAAAACACCCCCAAAGCCCCCTCTTAGGGTGCAGTCTATGTCAGATATTTCTTGCCCTCCCTTTGTTGCTTCTCATTTTATGGTTGAAGAGGAAATCTTATCCTTCTAGAAAGGGACAGCTTGTGCATGTGATGGTCTCCGTACACAACACCATCTTGATTCTATGCATGGTGCAATAGCATTCGTTTAGATGAATTTTTGAATGCAGTGTCAACTATGGTCAACCTTTGTCTTGTGGGTCATTCTCGTGCCTCCCTATCTCCCTATATTACTGGTTCTCCTCTTCTCAAGCCAAACAATGGCATTTGGCCTATCACGATTGGAATGATATTAGCATCATCTTGTTTCTAAGATTCCAATGAAGGGTGTCTTGCCTAATGTTTTCAATTATCTTCAGGATCATCAATTTGGTGTTGGTATTCCTTAGGGTGTTGAAGCTTTTCTCCATGCTATCACTCGCCTTGTCCATGACCAACATCATCTTACCACTCTTACGATGGCCCTTGTCGATTTTAGTAATGCTTTTAATATGGTTGATAGATCCACCATATTAAAGTAGGTATGTCTTCATTGCCCATCTATTGCGTGTTGGGTTGAATTTATTAGAGCTCCCCATCTCCTCTCTACATGGATCAGAGTGAGCCTCTTCTCTCCACGCCTAGTGTCCAAAGTTTTAACCATTTGGGCAACTTTTTTTTTCTTTGGCTCTCTATCCTCTTATTTTGCAACTAAAGGATGAATTCCATATTGACCTTCTTTCTTTCTATCATGATGACAGAACCCTCATTGGTGACACTATCAAAGTATCCAAAGTGCTATCTATTATCTAAGAATGAGGCCTAGACTTTGGTCTTCATAGTAATATTAAGAAGATAGAAATATTTTGGCCTTCACATGATCCAAGGTGAGCCCCAGAGTTTGGTATGTTCCCTACTGACGTATCTCATCCTACATGTGGATTGAAGATTTTTGAAAGCCTTATTTCGACAAATGTAGGTTTTTCTTTAGAGCTTCTCAAGGAATGTGTGGTTAAAAACCTTGCCATGATGGATCGCTTGGCTTCTCTTCAGGACCCATAATGTGAGCTTCTTGTCCTCTGATCATGTGTTGGGATTCCCAAGTTGTATTTTGCACTTCGGATGACACCCCCAACATCTATCAGTTTTGCATTGGATCATTTTGGCTATGTGCTTTGTCAATGTCTAGCATGTATTGTTGTTGGTGATGGCCCAGGCTTCGGTGATCTACAGTGGTGCTTGGCCATTCTTCCTATGCACCTCATAGGGTTGGGCATCAAATCTTCTCATGATGTCAGCATATTTGCTTATATTTCCTCTTGAATCACACCCAGGAACTCCAAGACCAAATCATGTGAGAGGTTGGATTTGTGCCTACACGATCATCTTTTATTACCGCACATGATGCTATCTATAACATCTTCCCATCCTTTTGTAGGTCTCAGTTATCGTGTAAGCCTTCTGCCACTCCAAATTACCAGTCCATTTTGACAGAAACTTACTACAAAATTGTTGTCCAACAATTCACTGTAAGTGGCCTTTCTCAATGACAACTAGCTATCCTTGCTTCTTTTCAAGTTTTCCATGCACAAGACTTCCTAATTGTCATTCTCATTGATGTGCTTAGTTTATCCATGTAACCTTTGAGTATCTAGATATCCTTCATTATAGGCTTATGGTTCCTTTATTCCAAGGAGACTAACGTTGACCACTTTGCAACACTAGAGACCTTGACACCTTCGGTGATCATGTTGTTCATTGCCACAAAGTTTTGACACGACTTAGTTCATGATACTCTTTTTTACCTTGCCTCTTGAACTAGGACAAAGGTTCTAAAAGAGGCTCATGTGGCCTTTCTTGGCATACGACCCGATGGTATCCACACTCAAGTCATTTTGACATCTTGTTATTTGATTGGACAGACAGAAAACACACATGTGTTCACCTCACTGGAGTTTCTCCTCTGTTAGGTGTTCTTTCAAGTAATTTTAACGCTGGCCAGGCATCTATCGATGATGTTGCACAAAAGGTACAAAAGCACGATGCATCTTGTATGGGAAATCACCATCATTTTTTGCCTTTTGCTTTTAATACCTTTAGAGTAATTACAAATGATGCATCTTCTCTTATGTGATGCTTTCAACACATCACCAATAAGAATCTCATGCTACCATCTTCTTCTTCTTATAATTTTGTTTCTAGATCTATAGGATTCATCATCCAAAAAGGAGTGGCAGCTCAATTTGTTACATGTACTTTTATGAAGGCATTTTTGTAAATGATTTATTTTCAAGTATGGATAATATACATGTGATTGTAGCAGTAAAAAAATACTCAACTAGATTAATTAAAGAAGTGAATCCTTAATCATGTAGTACCCTCAGTCTATAGAACTATTCTAGTGTGTGGACTTGCTAGATAGTGAAACGAGTGATTTGAATGGAGTTCAAAGTCATATATTATTGAGTATATGCAGGTGTAGGGAGGGTATATCTCTGTCATCTTGATACTAAGGTTTTGTAAAGTGGTCAAGGTCGTGTCTTAGAGAAGATATTTGTGGAGAGAGATTGCGATTGTAACTTAGATTTGAGGGTTGTTACCATGGTTTTTAGTGTCATGACATGTGTATACAGGGTGGACTATGATGTTTTAGTAGTTGAGTCAATGTGTCATTATGTTTGTTACTCATACTGACCGAGGAGAAGAGATCTTAGGATTCTAGTCATCCTAGATCTTACAAGAGGATGATTTTGACTTCACAATGGAAAGACAGTAGTTTGAGTGGTACTCCTCAAACTACCCAAGACTTAATAAAATGTAACCCAGTCATTTACCATAATTGTTAGGGATTTTGACAAAACCCATTGAACGATAACCCTTTTTATGTTTCCTTTAAATCTTAGATGGTTTATAATGCAATAAGAGAAATCAATTATACGAATGTTGTAGATATGTTGGTTCTTATGTGCAAGTTATATAGTCTTTTAATTATGTAATACAATCTATTTTCTCTGCTTTAACACATAACCCTCGTAAACTAGTAATTCTTTTGGATTTATATCTCTCGCTGGGACATGGGTCACCACATCTTTTTAGGTGGTTGACAGTGCCATCAAACACAAAGTATTGAGGAGGATTTATTTGAATAACAATAGAAGAAGAAGGTTGGTTAGGTTCTATATAGTCCTAGAGTCATCCATGTACTCTCAAGTCCGGAAGGGCAGTTTTATAGATGATGTATATCGACTCGAGCTTTTTGAAGTGTATATTATTCTATGTAAATGTTGAAATTATGTGAACAATCTCTTCTATGAATAGGTCTTGGTTGAGGACATGGAACTTATGTGAAGGTACTTGGTACATATATATCTATGAAGTTGGACCTATATGCAAATTCTTCCTTTGATATGATTGAAATTTCATTTTGGTTTTAATTTTGCACCTTTTTGGTAATATGATTAATTAGTGATGGATCGGTTTTTTGTTTTTGACTAATCTCATTTAGCATGGTGTGTAAAGCCCAGGACCACTGCCCAAGTCTCTAGTAGAGTTTTAGGAATGATGACTAGCATAGCAGATCACCACTAGCCTTAACTGTGTGCTTTATCCTCACTCACGTGCAAGCCAAGATAAACTTCCTGACTGATTACCCATCCTAGTACTACTCTGGGATGAGAATGTTTAACCATAGAGTTATTAACTGATGAACTCCCTAAAAAGAAGGTACACCTTGATGATATGGGTAGTCCAATCATTCCTTTTAAGATCATTTTATTCGAGGTTTCAAATCATGGGACGTTACAATCTCCCCCACTTAGACTCTTGACGTACTCATCAAGGCTCAACTATAAGGACTCATAATATTTTCCCATTTTAGTGTATACCCAGAATGACCCATGGACACCCAGCTCACAATCATAGAATACCAACACAAGGGTGGCTACATCACCATGGACAACCCTTTTAAAGATGCCTAGATGGCACGACTTAAGACTTTCATGCCACATGCCCATGTGGGCCCCACCTGTTCGGGAGGAATTGGCTTTAATACCATTTTTAAAGTTTGGGTCCACTACCCAAGGCTCTAGTAGAGTTTTAGGAATGAAGACTAGCCCCACATATCACCACTAGCCTTAATTGTGCACTTTGTCCTCATTCACACTCAAGACAAGATAAACTTCTCGACTCGTCACCCATCCTAGTACTACCCTGGGTTGAGCACGCTTAACCATAGAGTTCTTTAGTGATAAGCTCCCTGAAAAGGAGGTGCGCCTTGATGATATGGCTAGTCCAATCATTCCTTCTAAGTTCATTTTATCTGAGGTCTTAAATCCTGGGACATTACATGGTGGGTTGTGTCACCTACTAAAGTTAATTTAGGGAAGATAAGTCATGTTGACATAATGTATGTGCATGCTTAAATACTAAATGTTTAGGTTAATGATACTACATAATAGTAGATTTTAGTGTAATAATGATAAAACCTAGTATAATTATACTGACTAGAAGATAAAATTAAAATACAAATGTATGTTTAAACTTAAATTTTAGAGTCATAATGGCAAAGGTTGATGGTTGTATGTCTGAGAGACATTGTGAGATGATTGTAGTGGAGAGACTTTGTGTATGTTTTGATTATTGATAAAAGTCAATTGCACTTATTATATTTATTTTAGTATTGAGATAATGAGCAAACGTAATAATATCCCAGGAATCTTTTTGACTCAATGACATATGGTTTGGGTTGAGGACCTGAACATGATATCATATGCATACTTAGAGGAATCATTTTTTGTGACCCTAGTAGGTTATTTTTGTAAATATTATACAATAAAATTAATACAGAAGACTAACATGTATGCTGACTGGTGTATGTGTCTCTTTAGTCATGATAATATCAACTCAAATATAGAGGTACTTGTTAGAGAAAAAGTTCTATTGGATAGACGCACCATGATAATGATACATGAAAGTCATGTAATGACATGTCAAAGTCATATCTTAATGTGACAATGATGACCATGATCCTTAGACATGAAGTCACTACAGTAATCACTTGTAATTCTATGTACTTTGACCACTACCCCAACATACTCTGAATAAGGGTTGTCAAAAAGGTAATGATTAGGTGCACTTTAACATTTATGGATCAACGTGAGTGATGTAGATAAAATTTGTTCCTCCATTGGAGTGATAACCTAACCACATAATAAGCAAGGCTATGGAAGAGCATGACCATGCTCATGTGAGTCAATATATGATATTGAGATCATAATATCTTGAACAATCTGCTCTATTTCAAGGAACATATATTGATTGATAAGAGGATCGCAATTCCTTGCTTTATTTTCAATTTAGATATCTATGACAAATTGATTATACAGTCATGATAACATTGATATATTTATAGGTTGAAATTGTTCTCCAGCTTAATCTATGACTTGGGTAGCAATGGTGTGCTTCTACCCACCAATCTTTTCTTGTGAGGTTTTAAAAGTTAGTACCAATGTAATTAGAAACCTACCAGTCATAGCATAATGAAGAATAAGGGAATTAAAGTTTGTAATCAAACATATGATTAAAATAATTATGAATTAATAACAAGCTAATCTCACACCCAGTTAGGAAATCGGAATGTCTAGTTGGACGAATGGATTGATTGAGTTAATGGATTAATTGATTATCAATTGGTTGAGTGCCTTTCACTTTTGATAATGACTAGCAGACTGACTCACCTAGTGAGTCACTTGATTGGTACCTAATAGGATAGTTATCTATATCTAATTTCAAATCAAATTCAAAAACCAAATATGATCTGTGCTGACAAGTTAGGTGACTCACTTCGTCATTCATTCAATTCATAACCCATCTTAGTCCCAGTAGGGACCCAATCAGGAAACAAGGGATCCCAATTGGTTGAATGGAATTGAAGTCAAGTTTTTAGTTTTGTGACTATTTTTTAGATTGTGGTTAGGATAGGGATTGGAATCAGGAAATTTCAATCCCATGACTCTCCTATATAAATGAGGTTTGTGCCATTAAGGTTTAATGCACTAGAAACAACTTGTGAGACAATTTGAAGTTCTCTCTTGGTAAGAAAGAAAGTTGTTCTAAGGACGACTGCACAAGATAGGAGAAGAAAGGGAGTTCTAGGATGACTATCATGTTGACAACTCATGTTTCTTTTCAACTTGGTGCCCAAGTTAGTGTACCATGTTCTCCCTCATCTACATAGAAAAAGTTGAGGTTGAGCCACTTGCGTGGAGGCATGGAGATGGAATTCCACAAAACTATAACAAGGTATTGCAAAGAAGACAATTGTGCAACAACTTGATGGCCGGTTCATATTTCTTAGTGTCCAGTTCGGATTTGGATCTAAAACTTTGAGTTCTTCAGCAAAAAAGATGTGTCTAGTGCTGGTAAGGAATGCTTGTAGATCCAGTCATATGATGATTGACACGGCATAAGTACCTAAAAGGATTTGATTAATAATAACACATAAGATCTGAGTGTGAGTTGGTTGATGACTAAATCTCATTAGTAATGATATGGAAATATGAAACTAGGCACACAGATACATGTTAGGGAATAGTGTATCAGACAGACCCACCTTGAGAGTGACACGTGGTTTTGTGGTCACAGTCATCTCTCATAGTGAAGGTGGTGATTGTGATTCTTAACCCTGAAATCACTACCCTCGTCACATGTCATTGGGTATACTTTGACATCTTCAAACACAGTCCTAAAACATGGGTTGTTATAATAGTGATGATTAGGTTTCTTTGACACATGGGGATGGACTGTGAGTGATAGATATGGGATTTGTCCCCCCTACTAGAGTATGATATCCTGGCCATTTGATAAGTGAAACCGCATGCACATGCACATGTGAATCAATATATGATATTGAGGTCACATTATCTCAGACAGTCTACTCTTGGTTCAAGAAACATGGATTGAATGATGAGAGGATGACCAACCATGCCTTGAGTTCATCCTGGATATTAGAGATAAAGGATTATACAATCACTACAACACCTTACACATATTGTAGGTTGAAGTTGTTCTCCAACTTTCCATTTCACTTGCATAGAAATGATGTGTGACTAGGCACCACTCTCTACTTGTGATGTCATAAGCTAGTTATGTACGTTCACTACCAACGTGACATGGGACCTATAGGGCCACACACATAGGAACTCATGTAGAAGAGGAGTTTGATCTTAAATGACAATCAGATTGATTACTAACATGTTTAGGTATTCATTTCATACAACTGATTGCTTGATTGGCTGACCAAGTCTACCAAACGACCATCTCACTGGGTGAGACGGCCGTTTGGGTAGCCAAGCGGGTGCCTCAAATAGTTGAGATGGCCGTTTGGGGGTCAGGTTGATCAGAGATTGATTTGGATAAGTTTTTCCCTTGAACCAGCATGTTCAATATGAATGAATCGATCGGCTCATCTCAACTCACCAGACGGTCATATGGGTGAGTGAGACGGACGTCTCGCCTAGGTGAGATGGCCCGGTTAGGTCGAATGATGGTTCAAGATGTTTCCCTTATAGTTTCAATTGTTCTTTACATGAGGAACAAGGAAATTAATATTAGATATTAATTGTATTCAAAATAACCAAATTTGTTTCAGATTGGAAACTAAAAACAACAATTCATCTCACACACAAGACGTTCATCTAGGAGTGCAAAATGGTCATTTCAGCTGTTACAGGTTGTGAAAATTCAAGATCTTATGGTTCCTTCCACTCCCATACATTAATCCTGTATCAGATAGAAACTGGGAACTTTAACCCTGACCTCTACTCTAAATAAAGGGGTATGGGGGCTTCTCAGAGACGACACAACACAGAAAATTAAGAATCACTTTCTCTAAAATCTATTATCTACTCTATTTGTGATAACCAAGAGAGCTCGGGCAAGTCCTACCTGAAAAAGGAGGGGTAGACAATGGGAGAGAACAATTGAGAAGTTGTCATTGTAGGAGAGCAGGTTGTTGACTAGTATACCAATGGGAGGGAAAACTCCTTACTATTCATTCTTGATGAATGACATGAGTTCTAGTCGGTCCATGTGGGATACTCTACAAGAAGGAGCCCTTTGATTGATGTTTGGAGAGAAAAGTCGACCTCCAGTCCATGGCCAAACCACCGAAGTCACTATAGAGGTTGCACAGACGTTGTTTGTAGTGAAGACCAGGAGTTCCACAACCACTATCCAAGAGCAACTAGTCACCAGTTGCAAAGAAGCTAGTTTTGTCATTGGACTTGCTCTAGGACTAGGTATAACTCACTAAAACTATCCTTCCAAATTCATAGTAGTTGACACGATCTTGCTGTTGTGGGAATACAAATAGATAATTTTTTTTGTTTCCACTGCTATACTTTGTGCCTATATTTCCCAACAGTGGTATCAGAGCCACATCAATTTACTATGTTTTAGGATAATTGATATGATTAGATTTTTGGTTTTATCATTTATTTACTACATATGATGTGAATATTTAAATTGCTCTCTTATGCGTATCTGATCAAAGACCACATAATCCAAACTAGTATACACACACACACACAAACACACACACACACACACACACACATATATATATATATATATATATATATATATATATATATATATATATATATATATTCAATATACAAGCATCACCCTAAAAGTGGTTTTAATGATGGATGTGTAGCATGGTTATGGCCAATACCCTTTATCTGTGTGTGGTTGGATGGTTTGATTCTTGTTTATCTCGGTCTGCATACCGAGCCTCTACCTCCCTCTTCTCAGGGTAAATTTAATGATTTCCTATCTTTTCTCTCCTCGAATGTAACTCAAGGTTTCTATTATTCAATGTAATAAAGTACCAATAGGATAGTTTCCTTTCATGCAACGATGTAGAAGATGTTCATCGCCAGTTGAGCTGACCAGTTCGTGAGACGAGTCGATCGTCTAGAGGATAAAGGCAAAGAGAGTGATGGAACTAGACGAGCGCCTGGTGGACCCAACTGACCGTCTGGAAGGATTCTAGACATCTGTTGGATAGCAGGCCAGACAACCATCCCAGAAGGCCCAACCGATTGTTTTAAGGATTCCAAACATTGGTTGGATAGCAAGACCAACGGATCGGCCAAGAGGCTAGAAGACTAGTTCAAGGGTTGAACTGATCTACCCAGATTGGCAAGCATAGGTCTACACCAATGGTAGGTTCATGCATGTGATGTGATGATTGATCTAGGTGGTAGTAATTCCTTGTGGATCCAAGGAATTAGAAGTACACATGGCCATAACCATCGATTTTTGTTTTATATTGTATGTTTACGTTGTGGGATATATCATGTCTACGTTACATACTATATATGTGGTGATTGGATACTCTCTCTCTCTCTGTCTCTCTCTCTCTCTCTCTCTCTCTCTCTCTCTCTCTCTCTCTCTATATATATATATATATATATATATATATATATATATATATATATATATATATATATATATATATATATATATATATATATATATATATAAACCCTTCAATTAAACAAATTAAGTCTTCTTTCCAATAGCAATACACATGAAAAGCTTGATCGGCCAAGTGTAGATTTGCACAATTCATGGTGTGTCGTCTATCTCATGGAAGTTTGATGGTAGATATGTAGATTTGCACAAAGCATGGTGTGTATCTATCGTATTGGCTATTGGGTCAAGCTTAACTGGTGACTTAGAGAGCCCAAGCCCAGAGGCATACATATGATCATGGCAAAGCTTTGTGCATGTCATCTATCCAAAGATTGCATATGATGTAATTGGCATGATTTCATACCTTAATTATTGATTATGGATGTTGGTTTAGGCCAGATCATAATTGAATCATTTTGGATCTTGGCTCATTAGAAAATTGTTCATTGTAATTTTCCAAATTGATACTTGAGGGTTGTCAATTTGAACAAAATAATGAGAACCATAATTACTTAAAGAACTAATTGTTATCTCCCAAATGTTAATCAAATCAAATCAAATTGAGTTGTTGAAAAATTTGCAAATTCTTTTAAGAACCAAATGGCAACAAAAAAAATTACTTTTCTCTATGAACAGTCCTTGAGAAGGACAAACTTGTTGAGAATAACTTCCATGACTGGTTCAGGATGTTGAGAATTGTTCTCATGCAGGAGCGCAAGCTCTATGTCCTGGAAACTCCAGAACCAGAGGAATATGCTTAAAATGCTCCAAATGCTGACAAGGATGCTTATAAGAAGCATATTGAGGATGTGTAGGTGTCAAGTATCTGATGCTATGTTCCATGAACCATGAGTTGCAAAGATAACATGAGAACATGGGGGTGATTGAGATGGTCACACATATTAAGAACATGTACCAAGATCAGGCAAGACATCACAGATACAATGTCTCCAAGGCGTTGTTCAAGTGCAGCATGATAGACAGAGATCCAATAGGTCCTCATATACTCAATCTCATTGGGTATGTGGAGAACCTAGCTAGATTGGGATTTCCCTTAGGTCAAGAGTTGGCCACTGATGTGATTTCGTTATCCATGTCAAAGTCATATAGTCAGTTTGTAATGAACTACAACTGAACGACTTTGATAAGATGTTGACAGAGTTATTGGGCACGTTGAGAACAACTGAGGCACGGATGAAGAAAGACAAACCCAAGTCTGTGATGGTGATCAGAAAGACAAAGGGGAAGTCTAAATACAAAGGTAAAGCTAAGAAGAGTTTTAAAGCTATCCAGAAGCCCAAGTCTTCATATCTCAAGACAAAAGGTGGAGTAAAGAAATAAAGAGGCAATTGTCACCACTGTCACCAGCCTGGACATTGGAGAGAAATTGCCCAGTCTGGTTAGAGGATCTAAAGAAGAAGAAGGATGGCACTGAGGCCTCCACTTTAGGTATAAACAACATAAGATAATTTTGGTTACTTCTTCATATTGGTATATGATACCAAATAAGAGATTTGACACACTTACGTGCAGGATCTAACAAGAAGTAAAAGCCTTCATGGAAGGACAAATATGGATAAGGGGGAGAAAGTGTTGTAGAATCCATAGTCGACATTTAAATTTATCTTATCCCAATGGGCATGTAATAGAGTTCGTAGAGTTGCTATTTCATTATGTCATTAGAATATAAACATTTTGTTTATAGATCTTGTATGGGAAAGGATGATTATCAGTAAATAATTATTAGTGCTTCTATTTCAAAGATATGATCTTGCATGGCGTTGAACCTAAAACAACTTGCAATATTTATGCGAAATGATCCAAAGATGAATGTTTATAATGTTTATACCAAATGATAATAATTGATAACTCAAGACTATCATTAGCATTAGTCATCTTGTATTAATATGAGAAGTGCATGTGTAACATACCAGATCTAGAACCCAACCCTAGAACTTTGACCTTTTTGGGTTTGACTAAACAAGGTTAAGGTTAGAGTGATCCTAATAATTTAATGCGTGAATAATGTAATATAATACGTCAAATAACTCAATTGGTGATAATAAGATGATAAATAACTTAATTGGATGCATAATGCGGTTAATGGGCCTAATGGCATAATCCATGTAATAAAGTCTCAAAATTTAATAATAGACTTCAAATTCGTAATCTACACATCAAAATAAGCATACATGTCAATTTTCATTTAATTTGGACAATCTTGAATTAATATTGTTAGATAGGAGAGAGAAATTGCCTAAAAGGTGTAATTAATAAATAAATATAATAATTGACTCCAAAAGAGGAAAATAATGTTATATTCGTGATCTACATAATAAATATAGCCTTTGGGTGAATTTTTATCCAATTTGGAGAAAGTTTTCTTAAAAGGTAATATCAGGAGAGAGAAAGTGTCTAGAACCTTCAAAATATTAATTAAATACTCAAACAACTCCAATATGTAAAATTTATGTAAAATATGTATTCAACTTATCAAATATAACTTAAGGATGAAGTTTCACCTAATTTGGATAATCCTAAAGCTTCAAGGAAGGAGGAAAGAGAAAATAGTAATTAATTTATTTAATACATTAAATGTTTCCAAAAGGCAAAACTAAGTACATAATCGAAATCGACATGTTTTAATTAGCCTCTATGCAAAATTTTACCTAGTTTGGAGTTCGTTTGCACCCTTAAAAGAGGAGAGAGAAGAAAAGAAATAAATATATTCACACTATAGTCAAATCTGATTGGGAATGCCATTTAATCTGTTGCATGCCTTATTTGTTTTCGTGCGTGATGAGAACCATCTGATGGAAATCGGATGGCTCACGTTCATCTTCTAGCTTGCGCCCACTATGGAAACATAGCAGATTTTGTTTGATCTTCAAACGTGAATAACTCGCTCGAATCTCAACCTTTTTACACAATTTCTTCGCCTCTGGGTTCCTGGAAGGATTCCACACGAGTTTATCTATATATTATAAGAATTTTGTTGCTTGGAATTTGTTCCATGAGGCTCTACTTTCCTTCCCCTGTTCTTCCCCTATTCTCTTTCTTCTCCTCATCTCCTCGCCGCTTTGGATCATCGGACAATGACAGATCGGTACCCTGACCTTTGTCATGGTCCCAGCTCCATTTTTCTTGCTTTGGTTTGGCCCCGTCAGGATTTGGGCATGGCCCCCCTACTCCAGCTACTTTCTTCTGTCGTCAGTTGGTCGTCTTGGAGTCTGGGATCCTCTCCGTCGTCGGAGAAGACCCGGGTTGGTTGTTGGGGTTCCTTTAAAGCATTTGATCCAACCGATTGGGTACCTGGGTGAGTATCTTCACTTTCCCCCTTTTTGGATAGTGTGAACCTATGCTCGCATATCTCTATTTTTCTCCACGACCTTCATCGTTGTCTGGCTCCTCGAGTTCGTCGTGGTTCATCAAACGTCTGGGTAGATTTTCGTTGTGGTTCGTCCTTGGTTTCCCGTTTGAGGATCTCGCCTTCTAAGCTTGCATAAGCTTGTTCTCGCGGCCATGGCTTCTCTTGAGAGTGGGGTTAAATCCCCTCTGTGTTATGCCTGCCTTGCCCTCGTCTTCCACTAGTTTTAGTTTTCCGATCGTAGGGCATAATGGTCTTTTCGTTCGGTCGTGTTTTAATTTCTTTGTGCAAGACCTTGCTGACTTTGTTTTGAGATTCGCTGACATGGGAAGCCCTGAATGGCCAGCCCAGGTCTACGTGGACTCTCTCTCCCTCTCTCAAATGCTTTTGTTTATTTGCAATTACCTGATTGGTCAGATTTATAAAATTCATAACTAATTCATTGATGATCAGAAAAATATGGAAAAATATTCGTTTGAATCAGAAAAAGGAGATCTAACTAATGTAATACATTTTGATAACTAAATCTAATGTTTTGAACTGGTGTTTTCAATGGATCTAATTAATAATGAATTAACTTATAAAAATCATAACTAATAATTTATAAGTCAGGAAAATATAATAAAATATGTTTTAAACTCAAGAAAATATAACCTTAAATATGGAAAGGTTCTGAAAACCTAATTCACATAATAATAAAAAGGTGGTTTTTAGGGTTTTGTATATTAATGGAAACCTAACCCTAATTCCACATATATTCTAATAGGTGCTTTGGAAGCCTAGGCTTGGACCTAGAAGTGGCTTTGGATCATTTGACTCTGAAGTTGAGGTATGCTTGCATCCCATATTATTTCTATATTGAGCAATAGGCTATCTTTATCATTCTTTTGGTCCTATGGACATTAGCCTACACATTGTCTTGTTCTTTTGAAATCATGCTTCATGTGAAGTGTCTTATTTTATTATTGATCATGTGATCATAGATATTCTCTTGACTATGTTCCTTATGCCTTGGTGGATGTTGGACCATTGATATTATATGCCCACTGTGATGTGGGAGTTTACTTGTTGATATATGCCACTGTGATGTGGATATTTTGACATCTTTTTCCCACTTACATGTGGATGTATGTGTTGTCCATTGTGTGATGGAAACATTGTTTATTCTGACTATACGTTTCTACTTTCCTCTACATTAAACATGCTATGTGATTCAGTAGCACTAGAGTAGTGTAAGTGCATTGGTTTTGTTTATAGTAGATGTGATATTTCCTGCTCTTTTGGGACGAAAAGGAACCTCATACCCAGGGCAAGATTTGTGTCTTGACCTATTTTATATATTTGGGAGATTGGCAGTATTCCTTTCTCTATCAGGCTTCAGCTTTATGGGGGTTGGCTGCCAATTGTGTTTATATTGTTCTAGGGCTATGTTTATCTCACATGCATGTAGGATATTGATTGTGGGGTGTGTGCCCTACTTGTGTTTTGTTTCCCACCATGGTAGTGGATTTATTTATGGAACAATCCTTTTATATGTTATTTTATGGCAAGTATCCCTTTTTTTATGATTCTTTTCTCTTGATACCTGTTTGGGTGGTACTTATCTCTTGCATGGGAAGCCTTTTATTTTGATGTCCCTAATTCCTTATATTGCTCAATTTTCTTTTTAGTATCCACATACCAGCCTTTGTTGATGTCTCCTTTTGTTTCTCTTTTTCTGGGGTATGCTTCCAACCCTAGGTGGAGGACTCGGATGACTTGTCATGTTGACATGGACTTAGATTGTGAAGCTAAAGCTTGGAAACAATCTTGAGGTGGTTTATATTTCCTCTACATGGATCCTAGTGATGTAAGTTTGTAACCCTTTGTTTTATAATTGAATATAGTCATGTTTTTCTTCCGCTGCTATACATTGGTCTTTTGATTGCCATTATATAAATATTTGAAAATTTTACACCCACTCCATCATACCTTCTGAGTGTGCTTGGACTGGAGGTTTTGTTATTCAAATTTTTAGTAAGGAAGTGGTTTCACTTCTTTACAACATGGTATCAGAGCCCATGGTAGTCGGAATCTGACTATTTCAATTTTGTCTCCCTTTAGAACCCTTGACTTTATTAGATAGCTCTACGTGAGATGTTGACCGTAG
This sequence comes from Alisma plantago-aquatica, assembly GCA_963693085.1. Lineage (NCBI taxonomy): Eukaryota > Viridiplantae > Streptophyta > Magnoliopsida > Alismatales > Alismataceae > Alisma > Alisma plantago-aquatica. The sequence goes on from OY856410.1 coordinate 1,069,314,188, forward strand.
ATTTGATCAATGATGATCTTTTGTGCAATAAGGTTATGTTTGAGGATGAGAATATGTTAGGAGATATAAATATGGAAATATTGTGACTTGGTTTCTCGCTTTGATTTTGGGCCCTAAATTTCAGTTTTCAATCATAAAAGTTTTTCACAACAAATTATTTTCCATATAATACTATATGTATAAAAGAAAATGTTTTCTCTGGATTTTATCAATTTTTTCTTGAACTAAGTCACAATGAAGAGAAACTCTAGTTTGAGTAGAAGCTAACCCTAGTTTGTGACTTGGATTGATATAATGGTGTGGTTGACCTACCCTATGACTTTTTGGTTGTTCATGTAGGGTTGATAGGTTAGAGACACAAGGACCTGAAAACTCAACCCTAGATGGTGACTTCAGTTGGATACATGAGAAATATTAATCTCTAAAAACTTTCATAACTAAGAGATGTGGGTAGCTCTAAAAAAAATTTAGTTTAACTTGTTAGGTTGAACCCTTTAAGGGGTGGAGAATAATTAATAGTTGATGTTTGGATCAATAGATTTCGAGGATGAAATCCTTTTTAAGGGGTGGAGTGTTGTAACATACCAGATTTATAACCCTACCCTAGAACTTTGACCTTTTTGGGTTTGACCAAACAAGGTTAAGGTTAGAGTGATCCTAATAATTTAATGCATGAATAATGTAATATAATATGTTAAATAACACATTTGGTGATAATAAGATGATAAATAACTTAATTGGATGCATAATGCGGTTAATGGGCCTCTAATGGGCCTAATGGCATAATCCATGTAATAAAGTCTCCAAATTTAATAATAGACTTCAAATTCGTAATCTACACATCAAAATAATCCTACATGTCAATTTTCATTTAATTTGGACAATCTTGAATTAATATGGTTAGATAGGAGAGAGAAATTGCCTAAATGGTGTAATTAATAAATAAATATAATAATTGACTCCAAAAGAGGAAAATAATGTTATATTCGTGATCTACATAATAAATATAGCCTTTGGGTGAATTTTTATCCAATTTGGAGAAAGTTTGCTTAAAAGGTAATATCAGGTGAGAGAAAGTGTGTAGAACCTTTAAAATATTAATTAAATACACAAATAACTCCAATATGTAAAATTTATGGAAACTTTGTATTCAACATATCAAATATAACTTAAGGATGAAGTTTCACCTAATTTGGATAATCCTAAAGCTGTAAGGAAGGAGGAAAGAGAAAATAGTAATTAATTTATTTAATACATTAAAAGTTTCCAAAAGGCAAAACTAAGTACATAATAGAAATCTACATGTTTTAATTAGCCTCTAAGCAAAATTTTACCTAGTTTGGAGTTCGTTTGCACCCTTAAAAGAGGAGAGAGAAGAAAAGAAATAAATGTATTCACACTATAGTCAAATCTGATTGGGAATGTCATTTAATCTCTCGCATGCCTTATTTGTTTTCGCGCGTGATGGGAACCATCTAATGGAAATCGGACGGCTCACGTTCATCTTCTAGCTTGCGCCCGCTATGGAAACATAGCAGATTTTGTTTGATCTTCAAACGCGAATAACTCGCTCGAATCTCAACCTTTTTACACAATTTCTTCGCCTCTGGGTTCCTGGAAGGATTCTGCACGAGTTCATAAATATATTTGAAGTGTTTTGTTGCTTGGAATTTGTTCCACAAGGCGCTGCTTTCCTTCCCCTGTTCTTCCCCTATTCTCTTTCTTCTCCTCATCTCCTCGCCGCTTTGGATCATCGGACAATGACAGATCGGTCCCCTGACCTTCGTCATGGTCCCAGCTCCATTTTTGTTGCTTTGGTTTGGCCCTGTCAGGCTTTGGGCATGGCCCCCCTACTCCATCTACTTTCTTCTGTCGTCAGCTGGTCAGCTTGGAGTCTGGGACCCTCTCCGTCGTCGGAGAAGACCTGGGTTGGTTGCTACGGTTCCTTTAAAGCGTTTGATCCAACCGATTGGGTACCTGGGTGAGTATCTTCACTTTCCCCCTTTTTGGATAGTGTGAACCTATGCTCGCATATCTTTATTTTTCTCCACGACCTTCATCGTTGTTTGGCTCCTCGAGTTCGTCATGGTTCATCAAACGTCTGGGTAGGTTTTCGTTGTGGTTCGTCCTTGGTTTCTCGTTTGAGGATCTCGCCTTCTGAGCTTGCATAAGCTTGTTCTCGCGGCCATGGCTGCTCTTGAGAGCGGAGTTAAATCCCCTTTGTGTTATGCCTGCCTTGCCCTCATCTTCCACTTAGTTTTAGTTTTCCGATAGAAGGGCATAATGGTCTTTTCATTCGGCCGTGTTTTAATTTCTTTACGCAAGACCTTGCTGACATGGGCAGCCCTGAATGGCCAGCCTAGGTCTGCGTGGAATCTCTCTCCCTCTTTCAAACGCTTTTGTTTATTTGAATTACCTGATTGGTCAGATTTATAAAATTCATAACTAATTCATTGATAATCAGAATAATATGGAAAAATATTCATTGGAATCAGAAAAAGGAGATCTAACTAATGTTATATGTTTTGATAAATAAATCTAATGTTTTAAACAGGTGTTTTCAATGGATGTAATTAATAATGAATTAACTTATAAAAATCATAACTAATAATTTATAAGTCATGAAAATATAATAAAATATGTTTTAAACTCAAGAAAATATAACCTAAAATATGGCAAGGTTCTGAAAACCTAATTCACATAATAATAAAAAGATGGTTTTTAGGGTTTTGTATATTAATGGAAACCTAACCCTAATTCCACATATATGCTAATACGTGCTTTGGAAGCCTAGGCTTGGACCTAGAAGTGGCTTTGGATCATTTGACTCTGAAGTTGAGGTATGCTTACATCCCATATTATTTCTATATTGAGAAATTGCATATCTTTATCATTCTTTTGGTCCTATGGACATTAGCCTACAGATTGTCTTGTTCTTTTGAAATCATGCTTCATGTGAAGTATCTTATTTTATTATTGATCATGTGATCATATATATTCTCTTGACTATGTTCCTTATGCATTGGTACATGTTGGACCTTTGATATTATATGCCCACTGTGATGTGGGAGTTTACTTGTTGATATATGCCACTGTGATGTGGATATTTTGATATCTTTTTCCCACTTACATGTGGATGTATGTGTTGTCCATTGTGTGATGGAAACATTGTTTATTCTGACTATACTTTTCTTCTTGCCTCTACATTAAACATGCTATGTGATTCAGTAGCACTAGAGTACTGTAAGTGCATTGGTTTTGTTTATAGCAGATGTGATATTTCCTGCTCTTTTGGGACAGCAAGGAACCTCGTACCCAGGGCAAGATGTGTGTCTTGACCCGTTTTATATGTTTGGGAGATTGGTAGTATTCCTTTCTCTATCAGGCTTTAGCTTTATGGGTGTTGGCCGCCAATTGTGTTTATATTTTTCTAGGGCTATGTTTATCTCACATACATGTAGGATATTGATTGTGGGGTGTGTGCCCTACTTGTGCTTTGTTTCCCACCATGGGAGTGGATTTATTTATGGAACAATCCTTTTATATGTTATTTTATGGCAAGTATCCCTTTTGTTATTATTCTTTTCTCTTGATACCCGTTTGGGTGGTACTTATCTCTTGCATGGGAAGCCTTTTATTTTGATGTCCCTAATTCCTTATATTGCTCAATTTTCTTTTTTGTATGCACATACCAGCCTTTGTTGATGTCTCCTTTTGTTTCTCTTTGGTTGGGGTATGCTTCCAACCCTAGGTGGAGGACTTGGATGACTTGTCATGTTGACCTAGACTTAGATTGTGAAGCTAAAGCTTGGAGACAATCTTGAGGTGGTTTAGATTTCCTCTACATGGATCCTAGTGATGTAAGTTTGTAACCCTTTGTTTTATAATTGAATATAGTCATGTTTTTCTTCCGCTGCTATACATTGGTCTTTTGATTACCATTATATAAAGATTTGAAAATTTTACACCCACTCCATCATACCTTCTGAGTGTGTTTGGACTGGAGGTTTTGTTATTCAAATTTTTAGTAAGGAAGTGGTTTCACTTCTTTACAGCATGCTTAGAATACATATTGACGTTGATCTAGATTCCCTTGGTTATTGAACCTAAGGAAACATGCAAGTCTTATTCACACACAATATGACATGACATCCTTCACCAAACATAGTGGGAGGATAAAGCTTTCATTAGACCTTATGCATATGATACATGAAGATCTTATGGAATGAATGCTATAGATAATTAACTTCATTTTCATTTTTTTTGGTAATATGATGATATGTACCAAATGAAGTGAAAGCATTAATCTCTTGAAAATGTTCAAGGAGATTGGAAATGAAGTGTGACATTGAAGAAAGTATTAAGATACTTTGATATGATCAAATGTTGAAATACATTACATCAATACCTTGAGTATCTTCAGGAAAGAACTCTGATAATGTATCATAAGAAAATCTGTCTGAACGTGTTGATGAGTCAGAATGAAGGAATTGTACCATGATGAGTCATGATATAATTATCAATTAATATAGTCTTCTTACATCCTCATAAATATATACCTATCACTAAATAATGTACCACATGAATGGTTTATAAGACATCATATATGATATGATTTGTGAATGTCCCAATAAGTCTAAAGGATTTAAACCCATCTTGAGAAAGTAGTTTGTTTAGAAAGTTTATCTTGAATACTAATATTAGTCCCAATCCAATAACATAGTCATTTTGTTAATAGGATAGCTGTATTCCTAAAGAATCAGTCGGATTAAAAGTAGAACTCAAAGTGTTTGAGGTCAACAATAAGGGTACAATGAGAACAATGAGAATCACAAGTTGTTGTGGAATATGAGGTTCATCTTATAATACAGAACAAAATATTTCTAGTAGAACACATGAGATGAGAGAATTGTGAATCCAACAATGTAGATGGGTTAGTCATATAGGATGAGCCAACTAGTCAACTAGAAGCTATTTTTGTGTAATATGGAAACCATGTAAGCTAACAAGGTATGACCTTGATAGAGTTATACATGAAAGGGTGCAATAATGTCTTGTTGCATAGACCTACATGGATAACATAAAAGGACAAATTGGTTGAATAAGTTTTTTAAATTAGTTCAAGTTGTTGAATATGATAGAAATTTCCTTTACCAATTGTCATGCTTGTTGTTGTAGTTAAAATAGACCAAGATATTTGGCATATGAAGATTAAAATTGGATTCCCTCTGGGAATACACTATAGGATGTGTACGTGACACAACCTAAAGGGTTTTGTAACTTCAAGAATTCAAATGAAGTCTATAGACTACAAAGATCAATCAGGGATTGAAACAAGCAACTCAGAACTGGGATCTTTTGACTTGACAAGATAGTCAAAGAGTTTGACTTGAATCAAGATAAAAGATGAAATCTATGATTACAAAGATTAAGTGGGAGAATATATGAATATTCCATAGATAATGAGGAATAACATCTCAATATTGTGAATGTTGAGATCTAGCATGAAAACACCTCCAGTAATAAAGGATTAAGTGAAACATCTTATAAGATAAGAATCAAGACCAATTGGGATAGTTCTTGAATGTTTCATGATGGAAGTTTAAGCACGTACAATAGAAAAATGTTGAAAGAGTTCAACATGGATGGATTCAATGAGAAGAGAATCCAGATTTGTCTCTCATGAACCCTACAATATTCCTATTCTTGTGAAGAATGGAAATATCATGAATTTGATTCCATGGGCCAGCCCAACAGTGGATCTATCATGTAAGCTATTAACAAAATTATCCCATATTATCTTGTATGTATTGGACATGATGAGATGATATAAATTAAAATAATGGTTATTGGAAAGTCATTAAAGACATCCATTAGTAGTTCAGAAGTGACTAAGGATAGATTTCTAGTCAAAGATGATAGCAATAAGAGGAAGAGTTGGATGTAAAGAGTTACATCAATGCAAACTTCAATAAATGACAAAAACGATTGCAAATTAAAATATGTTTTGATTTTAAAAGAGAAAAGGATGTTATTAGTTGGAAGGGTTCCAAACTAACAACCATTAATTCTATTCTACAATAGAAGTTGAGTATACTAGTGTTGTGAACATAGAGTGATACTATATGGATCTAAAGGTTCATGTGATGAACTTATAGATGTTCCAACCATTGATGACTCATTATAAATATTGTGAAAACAATGTTAGCTATTTGTTAGGCAAGGAATATCAGATACCATATTATGGTAGTGTCATCTCAGAGCAAAGAGATAAGAAACATGCAGTATACCGACTATAAGCAAAGTGTTTCTAACCCATTGAATCAACACTAACACAGCAGAAGCATGTCAGACATATTTAGATCACTAAGGATGAGATTCGTTGGTGTGGTATTACGAGAGAAAGATTTCTCCCCCCTCTCCCAGGCCTGTCGCGGAGGCCGAACACCCGGGAGGGTGGTAAATCAAGGTGGAAACTGGGATTCAAACCCAGGTCCCTTTGTTAGGAGACACCGTGCTTGACCAATTGAGCCACTCCTTGTCGGCAGATGAGATTCGTAGGAGATTGACTCTAAGTGAAAGTGAGATTTCACTGGTAAGGTATGCCCATAGATCCAATCATATGATGATTGACATGGAATAATTACATACAAGGATTTGATCAATAATAACACATAAGATCAGAGAGTGAGTTGGTTTATGACTAAATCTCATTAGTCATGATATGGCAATATCAAACTAGGAACATAGATACGTGTTAGGGAACAGTGTATCAGACAGACCCACCTTGAGGGTGGCACATGGTTTTTTGGTCACAATCATCTCTCATAGTCAGGGTCGTGATTGTGATTCTTGACCTAAAATCACTACACTCATCACATGTCATTCGGTACGCTTTGGCATCATCAAACACAATACTAAACATGGGTTGTTATAATGGTGATGATTGGGTGACTTTCACACATGGGGTTAGACTGTGAGTGATGGATGTGGGATTTGTCCATCCTACTGGAATATGATATGATGGCCACTTGATAAGTGAGATCGAGAAACACATGCGCATGCACAAGTGAATCAATATATGATATTGAGGTCACATTATCTTAGATAGTCTGCTCTTGGTTCAAGAAACATTGATTGAATGATGAGAAGATGACCAACCATGCCTCGAGTTCATCTTGGATATCAGAGACAAAAGAATTATACAATCACTGCAACACCTTACACAGATTGTAGGTTGAAGTTATTCTCTAACTTTCCATTTTACTTGGGTAACATTGATGTGTGACTAGGCATCACTCTCCATTTGTGATGTCATAAGCTATTTATGGACATTCACGACCAACATGACATGGGACATATAGGGTCACACACATAGGAACTCATCTAGAAGAGGAGTTTGATCTTGAACGACAACTGGATTGATTACTAAAGTGTTTAAATATTCGATTCACGCAATTGATTGCTTGTTTAGCTAACCAGGTCTGCCAAATGACCATCTCACTGGATGAGACAGACATTTGAGTAGCCAGACAGGGGTCTCAAATAGTTGAGATGGTTGTTTGTGTAACATACTTAATTCTAGACTTTTTACCTTTTTGGTCCTCTTTTCCATCTTTTCCTTACATTTATATCCTCTTTGACCTTTCTGTTTAATTTGTGGAGAATATGATGGTTTAATGAACATTTGTTCACCTTTTCTCTCAATATTTGGGTTTATGCACAAATACCTCAGTGAAGGCTTAGTAATGGGTGTAATATGTAAAATGTCCACTTAAGTGATAAATAGAATAAATAAATTCGTCCTAGAACTTTCTAGTGCTTTTTAAAATATGAAAAAGAAAGAAAATCCCGAAATATATTTAAAGGAGATGATAAATGTAATAATTGGAGATAATATGGAATATATTGGATAAAAGAGGATAATGAGGAATATGTTGTTTCAAAAAAATCATAAATAGAAAGTCACGAGATAATTTGATAACAAAATTCATTTTCTTGACTTAAAAGATACTTAATGGTCAAGTATCATCTAATTTGGATAATAAATAAATATATAAAAGCCTTTATTATAAGATAATGGGAAATAAGCCAATAAGGTGAAATAAAATATCTAATATCCTCAAATTGGAAAACTAACCCCAAATTCGTAATCTATATATCAAAATTAGTCTAAGTGAATTTGTATTTAATTTGGCCGATGTTTAATATTTTATTTTATTCAGGAGAGAGAAAATGACTTAAAGACCAAAAATATTAAATAGTGTTCCTCACATTTGGTATTGCTTATAGGCTAAGTTTTAGATTTTTAGCAAGTTTCTAGATACCTCTAATAAATTAAAAGAATAAGATAAGTGATAAAATTTAAATGTATTAAATAAAATAATAAATGTATTCAAAAAAATATAATAATGCCAAATTCGTGTTCTACATGTTAAAATATATCTTTGGATGAATTTTGACTCAATTTGGAAAATATTTGATGAGAAGACAAATTTAGGAGAGAGAAAGTATGCAAAACTTTAAACTCATTATTTAAAATAACAAGCAACTTCAATAGATGGAATTAATACAAAATTCGTATTCAACATAATAAATATGACTTTTGAGTCAAGTTTTGTAATTTTTGAATAATTCTAATGCCACTAGTGAAGGAGGAAAGAGAAAATAGTAAATATTTTATTTGACACATTAAAAGTTGTCAAAAGTTAAATCTAATTCCATATTTGGATTCTACGCATCAAAATCAGTCAGAATATAAATTTTGGTTAATTTTATATGTCATTTGGGCCTCCAAAAGAGGAGAGAGAAAAAAACATTAAATCATTTGAACGAAATTTTATTAGGAATAGTATTTTGGGCTGGGCTTCCACCTGTGGGATTGGATGGCGGGGATCCATCAGTGGACTCGCATCCACAGGATCAGATGGCTCCCAGCCGTCCCCTACCTTGGATCGGTTGGAACATGTTGTTCTACTTTCCAAAAATTCGAATTCATTTATCTCGAGATATACTCGATGAAATCTCGAAGTTTTTGGTTCCTCAGACTCCTCTCAAAAATCCACACAAGTTTATCATAATATTTTCATGTTTTGATGAAGATTTGGGAAAGCCCCAATTGGGCCGCAAGTTCTCTCTCACCCCACCTATGCAAACCCTAGTTTAGATCCCCTCATATATATATATATACCTCTACCCATGGCTTCGCGAGAGCTCTTGAAACTCTTGAAACCTTTCAATTTCAAGTTTGATCAGCGTTTGGCCCTCCAGCAAACATTCGAAGCCACCAGGCTTGCGGCTCTTCCCTGTCTCTCTCCTCTTCATCTCCGTTCACTTACAAGGTACCAACAGATTCCTCTCGTCTTCCTCTTTCTTTTGAGTACTTAAGAGTTGAGTTTTGTTTAGTGTGTGGTTTTTGCCCAATTTGGGCCAAGCAAGCTGCTCACAACACGCTGCTATGGCATGGGCAGTGGGAGGGAGACAACTCCCCTCAATTTTACCAAAACACCCTCGATCGGTTCCTTCTCGCTGTGTTTTCGCGCGAGGGTGTTCATGTCTTTTCGTTTTAATTTGGTGTCCCTTTAACTGGCTTTGACTCTTGCGAGTAGCCAGCAAGGGTGGGTCGTCTACTTGGCCATCGCCCATTGGGCCAGGTGGTGGACCCGACCCCACTTCCTCTCCCACTTGCTCTCTCTCTGGTACGAAGCGCCTACGTGGCAATTTTTAATTGGTCTGTTTTGGTAAAAGTTGTATCTTTTGATTCGTTGGTCGAAAAATAAAAGTAAGATATGTTTTGAAATCAAAAAAATGTAAGCAATCTAATAAAAATAAACTCAATGCCTGTTTTTGAGTTTTTCGAGTATGTGTTTTTGTGGATCAATTAATTAACTAAAAATCACTAAAAAATGACCCTAAAAGTCCATATCTTCATAATACACAATATTATATGTCATTTTGATTAGAAAACCCTAACTAAGACAATGATGATGTTTTCGAGACCTAAATTGGTGGTTTGTAGAAAAGTTAGTAACTTTAGGGTTTTTAAGCCTTTAATGAATATACATATATCTAATACTTAAATATGATGATCATATTAGGGAAAATGGATCTGATCTCGTGTAAAGTTATGAAAAGTGGTTCTAGGATTCTAAAGAATAAGATATGTGATTAATACACTTCAGTTGGGAATTATTTGTTCCTTAACCTATGCTTTCCATAATGAGGCTTATTTGCACCTTGTATTCTTTTCTTTTGAATCTATTGCTATACTTGCCTCATAATTATTTTGGAATATTGTTCTTGGGTCTTGGTACCCCTTTGCCATGTTCTATTTGGATGATGCTATTACTTGCCATTGTTTCAAGCATGTTGATTTTATTAGACTAATTAACTAGCGTAGTGGTACTTGTATGTACAACCACCCATAGTTGGGGAATGTGTTATTTCTCCCATGGGGAATGTGTTACTCTCCCCCCCACACACACACAAAATGTGTGTAGGTGACTGGGAATGTCTTATTCTCCCCTCACCCTTTGGTTGAAGGTCTAGTAGGTGCCTCAACCCTACTTAGTTAAGGTATTCAATAATAATCATACATGCAATCCTTTTGTGATATGTTGTTTATGCCAAGCATCTATTGAAATATTCTTTTATATATACGGCCTCATTCTCTTGATGTCTCATCTTTTGATGAATCCCTAGCCTGATTTACTTTTTATATATATCTTGTCACCTTTAGTATAGCTTTTTGACACATACTTTTTATTTTCCTTCCCTCTTGCTGGGTGCTTTGCCTACCACCCAGATGTGGAGCACAATGATGGATATGGAACGAAGATCTTAGCGTTGACATGGACTAGCTGATGGATATGTTGGTTGGAGACAAAAGTGGAGTAGTCTAGACTTCCCTCTATCTAGATTCTAGTTGTGTATGATGATGTAACCCTAAAAGGGAGAATTTGATGGATTTTTGTACAATCTTTTATGAAATTGAATATAGTCAGAAATTTTTTATTCCGTTGCTTTCCAAATGAGTTTTGTTTACCATTGTTATTAGTAGAGAGATGGATTGATTTCACTCTTTATAACATGGTATCAAATCCCATGGTAGTAAGAATCTGACTATTTCAGTTTTGTCTCCCTAGTTAGAACCCTAGATTTGCATAGTTTCCCTTAAGTTACATGTTTTCCCTAGATTTGATCTATGATAATGATAGGTTGATTTAGGACCCTATAGTTTCACCTTAGAGTCATGATGAATAAAACTCTAATATGCTCAAAACTAAAACATGCATAACTTGATGTTGTTTAGATTTTCCTTTAAGCAACTATTAGGGCATGAAGTTGAAGCAAAGGTGTCTAGAAAGGATCAGGGTTTCGGGGGCTGGCAATATTTTCCTCCATGCCACCATCTTGGTCTATGAGGACTTCTGTGCCCATATGATACTAGCCTAGCCTGAGCTAATACGAATTGCCCAAAATAGTTTGCTTTTAGGCAATAGTAACCTTAGACTTCTATGTTGTATATCTTTGGGAACCCTAATTTGATTTGTTTGAGGATGGATACCAAGATAGTTTCCTTATATATGTCCCTTAGGACTATATGTTTGGATAATCTATCCTTAAGAACCTAGACTCTGGAGTTAAGGTTTATAAGGCTATCAGAGTGCGCAATGGAAGCATGATGGATCTTGAGAATAGTTTAGTTAGACTTATCCTTTAACCCTAATGTAGTTTGGATTGATGGGTTGAACTCTTTAAGGGGTGGAGTATGGTTAATTAATGATGTTTGAGTGGTTAGATTTCGTGGATGAAATCCTTTTTAGGGGGATGGAACCCTATGATATCTTGAAATCTATCTACTCTATCTTTAGAAACCCTAACCCCATGAATAGGAGGTTAGTATGCTTGGATCTTTGGTCGTGACCAAATATAGCTATAACCTAATGTTTATTTATATAATGAACATATAATGGTCATCTAATGAATAATTCATATGTTCATACCCTAATGGATAACCAATGCACATAATAAGAGTAAGTCACGTATTAATATGAAATTATGGATCACATGATGTTAACCACGCCATAAACCCTAATGATATGATGAGTAATATAATTATAACATAATTCGAAATGAATGCATGCTAAGGATGAATAAGTGAAATAAAATGGTCATGTCGACCTAAACCCTAAGTTGTAATAATCTAACCCTAATCGATACATCTTTAATGCCTTTGATGATACATTAATGATGTTAAGTTCCATAATAAGTTAAGATACTTTGATACACATAAATGATATATATATAACCATCTAATCATATATTAATCAAGTCATCATTATGAAATGCATGTTACCTTGTTATCAAATACACATGTGATTAGTCACCTAATATGAATCTATTCATTAATATGTAATATGTCTCACCTTGATCATTACAATACATGTAATGGCTTCAATGAGAATATGAAGTGATGGGATTCACATGAATGTGTAAAATCAATAATATAAATGAATGAATATCAAGAATGATTAGTGATGACATCAATATGAGCAATAAAGATAATGTAGCAAAGAGATAATGTTTAATATGAATATAAGTAACTAATGTGACATTAATTGGAATAATTATATGCTTAACCACGAATTGGATAGAATGTTTTACATTCATGTAAAATAATTTGTTATAATTAATAAAGTGATAAAATGAGGATATGGAAGTATAAATCCAAATTATTAAGGACAATGATCAAATATAATAATGAATGTTGAGATAATTGAGAGACCCCTAATTGTGAAAAATCCTTAATAAGATAAATGAGAAATACATATAAATATTTTAATGGATGATCATGAAATATAACCCTTTTGACAATAAAGTGAATATTACATGACATAATTAAAATAATAATGATAATGTGTGATCATAATGAATATAATGTTAATGAGCCAAAAATATAAATAATGTTAAATCTCGTAAAAAGAATATCTTAATAGTGGAACCTTAGGTGATCCTTGAGAACCCAACCTATGAGGAGTTGTATGTGAAGTTTCTGAACCCTTAGGTGTAGTTGAAGTATAAGTTTTGGTGGAAGTCGTATGGTTGGAGGAACAACCTGAAGTTTTGGTGATGTAAGGTTGCACACTCACCCTTCCCTAATTGCTAGTGATTTCGGGGACGAAATCCTCTTTAAGGGGTGGAGTTTTCTAACATACTAAATTCTAGACTTTTTACCTTTTTGGTCCTCTTTTCCATCTTTTCCTTTCATTTATATCCTCTTTGACCTTTCTGTTTAATTTGTGGAGAATATGATGGTTTAATGAACATTTGTTCACCTTTTCTCTCAATGTTTGGGTTTATGCACAAATACCTCAGTGAAGGCTTAGTAATGGGTGTAATATGTAACATGTCCACTTAAGTGATAAATAGAATAAATAAATTCGTCCTATAACTTTATAGTGCTTTTTAAAATATGAAAAAGAAAGAAAATCCCGAAATATATATAAAGGAGATGATAAATGTAATAATTGGAGATAATATGTAATATATTGGATAAAAGAGGATAATGAGGAATATGTTGTTTCAAAAAAAATCATAAATAGAAAGCCATGAGATAATTTGATAAAAAAAATTCGTTTTCTTGACTTAAACGATACTTAATGGCCAAGTATCATCTAATTTGGATAATAAATAAATATATAAAAGCCTTTATTACAAGATAATGGGAAATAAGCCAATAAGGTGAAATAAAATATCTAATATCCTCAAATTGGAAAACTAACTCCAAATTTGTAATCTATATATCATAATTAGTCTATGTGTGAATTTGTATTTAATTTGGCCAATGTTTAATATTTTATTTTATTCAGGAGAGAGAAAATAACTTAAAGACCAAAAATATTAAATATATGTTGAAAAAAATTAATTAATGTCCAAATAGTGTTCCTTACATTTAGTATTGCTTATACGCCAAGTTTTATATTTTTAGAATGTTTCTAGATACCTCTAATAAATTAAAAGGGTAAGATAAGTCATATAATTTAAATGTATTAAATAAAATAACAAAAGTATTCAAAAAAATATAATAATGCCAAATTCGTGTTCTAAATGTTACAATATATCTTTGGATGAATTTTGACTCAATTTGGAAAATATTTGATGAGAAGACAAATTTAGGAGAGAGAAAGTATGCAAAACTTTAAAATCATTATTTAAAATAACAAGCAATTTCAACAAATGGAATTAATACAAAATTAGTATTCAAAATAATAAATATGACTTTTGAGTCAAGTTTTGTAATTTTTGAATAATTCTAATGCCATTAGTGAAGGAGGAAAGAGAAAATAGTAAATAATTTATTTGACACACTAAAAGTTGTCAAAAGTAAATCTAATTCTATATTTGGATTCTACGCATAAAAAGCAGTCAGAATATAAATTTTGGTTAATTTTATATGTCATTTGGGCCTCCAAAAGAGGAGAGAGAAAACATTAAATCATTTGAACAAAATTTTATTAGGAATAGAATTTTGGGTTGGGCCTCCACCTGTGGGATCGGACGGTCGGGATCCATCAGTGGACCCACGTCCACGGGATCGGACGGCTCCCAGCTATCTCCTACCTTGGATCGGCTGGAACAGGTTGTTCTACTTTCCAAAAATTTGAATTCATTTATCTCGAGATATACTCGATGAAATCTCGAAGTTTTTGGTTCCTCAGACTCCTCTCGCAAATCCGCACAAGTTTATCCTAATATTTTCATGTTTTGATGAAGATTTGGGAAAGCCCCAATTGGGCCGCAAGTTCTCTCTCACCCCACCTATGCAAACCCTAGTTTAGATCCCCTCATATATATATACCTCTACCCATGGCTTCACAGGAGCTCTTGAAACACTTCAAACCTTTCAATTTCAAGTTTGATCAACGTTTGGCCCTCCAGTAAGCACCCGAAGCCACCAAGCTTGCGGCGCTTCCCTCTCTCTCACATCTTCATCTCCGTTCAATTACAAGGTACCAACAGATTCCTCTCATCTTCCTCTTTCTTTTGAGTACTTAAGTGTTGAGTTTCGTTTAGTGTGTTGTGTTTGCCCGATCTGGGCCAAGCAAGCTGCTCGCAATACGCTGCTATGGCACGGGCAGTGGGAGGGAGACGACTCCCCTCAATTTTACCAAAACACCCTCGATCAGTTCCTTCTCGCTATGTTTTCACGCAAGGGTGTTCATGTCTTTTCGTTTTAATTTGGTTTCCCTTTAACTGGCTTTGACTCTTGTGAGAAGCCAACAAGGGTCGGCCATCTACTTGGCCATTGCCCATTGGGCCAGGTGGCGGACCTGACCCCACTTCCTCTCCCGCTCACTCTCTCTCTGGTACAAAGCGCCTACGTGGCAATTTTTAATTGGTCCGTTTTGGAAAATTTTGTATCTTTTGATTCGTTGGACAAAAAATAAAAGTAAGATATGTTTTGAAATCAGAAAAATGTAAGCTATCTAATAAAAATAAACTCGATGCTTGGTTTTGAGTTTTTAGAGTATGTGTTTTTGTGGATGATTTAATTAACTAAAAATCACTAAAAAATGACCCTAAAAGTCCATATCTTCAAAATACACAATATTATATGTTATTTTGATCAGAAAACCCTAACTAAGACAATGATGATGTTTTCGAGACCTAAATCGGTGGTTTGTAGAAAAGTTAGTAACTTTAGGGTTTTTAAGCCTTTAATGAATATGCATATATCTAATACATAAATATTATGATCATATTAGGGAAAATGGATCTGATATCGTGTAAAGTTATGAAAAGTGGTTCTAGGATTCTAAAGAATAAGGTATGTACTTAATATACTTCAGTTGGGAATTATTTGTTCCTTAACCTATGCTTTCCATAATGAGGCTTATTTGCACCTTGTATTCTTTTCTTTTGAATCTATCTATACTTGCCTCGTAATTATTTTGGAATCTTTTTCTTGGGTCTTGGTACCCCTTTTCCATGTTCTATTTTGATGATGCTATTACATGCCATTGTTTCAAGCATGTTGATTTTATTAGACTAATTAACTAGTGTAGTGGTACTTGTATGTACAACCACCCATAGTTGGGGAATGTGTTATTTCTCCCATGGGGAACGTGTTACTCTCCCCCACACACAAAATGTGTGTAGGTGATTGGGAATGTCTTATTCTCCCCTCACCCTTTGGTTGAAGGTCCAGTAGGTTCCTCAACCCTACTTAGTTAAGGTAGTCAATATTAATCATACATGCAATCCTTTTGTGATATGTTGTTTATGGCAAGCATATATTGAAATATTCTTTTATATATATGGCCTCATTCTCTTGATGTCACATCTTTTGATGAATCCCTACCCTAATTTACTTTTTATATTTATCTTGTCACCTTTAGTATAGATTTTTGACACATACTTTTTATTTTCCTTCCCTCTTGTTGGGTGCTTTCCCAACCACCCAGATGTGGAGCAAGGTGATGGATATGGCATGAAGATCTTAGCATTGACATGGACTAGCTGATGGATATGTTGCTTGGAGACAAAAGTGGAGTAGTCTAGACTTCCCTCTATCTAGATCCTAGTTGTGTATGATGATGTAACCCTAAAAGGGAGAATTTGATGTATTTTTGTACAATCTTTTATGAAATTGAATATAGTCAAAAAAAAAATTATTCCGCTACTTTCCAAATGAGTTTTGTTTACCATTGTTATTAGTAGAGAGGTGGATTGATTTCACTCTTTACAGTTTGGGGGTTAGGTTGATTGGAGATCGATTCGGCTAAGTTTTGCCTTTGAATTGACTGGTTCAATATGATTGAAATGACCAGCTCATCTCAACTCACCAGATGGCCATCTGGGTGAGTGAGACGGGTGTCTTTCCTGGGTGAGATGGCCCAGTTGGGTCAAATGAAGGTTCAGGATGTTTCACAAATAGTTGTGATTGTTCTTTACTTAGGGAACAAGAAAATAAATATGAGATATTAATTGGATTCGAAATAGCCAAATTTGTTTCAGATTGGAAACAACCAAACGTCTATTTGCAGTGTGAGATGACTGTCTCACACATCAGACGACCGTCTGGGTGTGCAAAATGGCTGTTTTGTCTGTTGCAGGTTGCAAAAATTCAAGATCTTCCGGTTCCTTCCACTCCCACATATTAATCATGTACCGGATAGCAACTGAGAACCTTAACCCTAGCATCTGCTATAAATAGAGGGGTATTGGGGGCTTCCCAGAGCACAATACAACACAGACAATTGATAATCAATTTCTCTAACACCTGTTGTCCTCTCTTGTTGTAGTTACCAAGAGAGCCCAGACAAGTACCTGAAAAAGGAGGGATATCTAATGGGAGAGAACAAGTGAGAAGTTGTCGTTGTAGGAGAGAAGGTTGGTGACTAGTACACCAAAGGGAGGAACAACTCCTTCCTATCCACTCTTGATGAATGACAAGAGATCTAGTTGGTCTGTGTGGACTACTCTAGAGGCAAAAGTCCTTTGGCTGCTGCTTGAAGAGCAAAGTCAACCTACAATTCGTGGGCAGACCACCGGAGTCGCTGCAGAGGTTGTACATACACTATTCGTGGTTGATGTAGGGGTTTTGAGTCATTTTTATAGACTAGTTTTGCATACGTTTTATGTGTATTTTGATCATATTTGTGATTAATATCGCATGATTCACTATCTTTTGTCTATAATCTCATTTTGCATCAAATTTACCTTGTTTCATCTTATTCTGTAGTAAAAGATCATATTTGTTGGATTTGATTGGTGTTCTTCTTTTTTCTGATGTCACTGATGGTAGGTCGATACCATCGATGGCCTCGTCGATGGTATCGACCTACCATCAGTGACATCGGAAAAAAGAAGAACACCAATCAAATCCAACAAATATGATCTTTTATACAGAATAAGATGAAACAAGGTAAATTTGATGCAAAATGAGATTATAGACTAAAGATAGTGAATCATGTGATATTAATCACAAATTTGATCAAGCCGTCGATTGTATCGACTCATAAAATTTTCTATAGCTGCTAGCCTGCACCCACGTTGCTACCATTGACATTGTGGTCGATGGTATCGACTTTTAAACAGTACTGCACACTGAGCAAACTTATTAGGGTATCATTTTTATTCTCAAAGTGAAATTAACCAAAACTAACTTGAAAACACGACCGAAAATAAAATAACTGGAAAATGCAAACTACCGATGGTTGGGTTGCCTCCCAACAAGCGCCCTTGTTTAATGTCCTAGGCTTGACATAAAGATAACTTTAACCTGGGTTGTCGAGGGATGTCTCTAATGATTCATTTGGCAATTTGAATTCAACTCTATCATCACCAATCCCAAGTGTCAAGTAACCTTGCCCAATGACAGTGATTACATCAGCCGTAGCTTGGAATGTCCTTCCTAATAGCAGCTCACCTCCTTCCAGGTCATCCATGTTCATGACCACAAAGTCAACGGGGAAGATGAATTTGTCGACCTTCACTAGCACATCCTCGCATATAGCTTGTGGCTTTACAATGGATCTATCCGCCAACTCAATTGTCATGGAAGTTTGTGTTGGCTTCTTCAATCCCAACTTTTGAAAAGTGGCAAGTGGCATAAGATTAATGCTTGCCCCTAAGTCACACTATTCTTGTGGAAAATTTTGGCCACCTATGGAACATGGGATGTAGAAACACCCTGGATCTTTCTTCTTCTTTGGAAGCCTTCCTTGGATTATAGAACTCACTATTTCATCAACACACACAACATCTATATCTTTGATCTGCCATTTTTTGTTGATGATGTTTTTCATGAATCTTCCATATGAAGGAATTTTCTATATAGCCTCCACCAATGCAATGTTAATGTGGAGCTTATGGAAGATCTTAAGAAAATTCTTGAAGTGTCGTTTCTCTCTCTTCAACTTTATACTATCCGGGAATGGCACGCTTGGTTCCTTGATGCGCTTGTGCGGTGGCACATATGGGCTATATGGGGTCTCCTCCCCTAAGCATGCTTCAATGTCACCCTCTGGCGTAGGCTTTAGCATGTCATTCACGGTTGGTGTGGCCCGTGGCTGCTCATCCTTCTCAGTGGTATTAGCTCCACTGCAAAGTATGGCCTTCACCTGCTCCTCTTGCCTAGGTGTGGGCACGGCTGTGATGGGTTCTTGGTGGGATTTGCTGAATGGGCGACATCCTCCTGGTAGTCCATATAAGCTACGGGGGTATGGAACACTGGGTTTAGCCTTCGTTTCAAAATGCATTTTGCTCTTTTCATGGACCTCCCCCACCGGGGGGTCTGTCTTCTTAATCATAGATATATACTTCACTTGATGATGTACTTGAGCAGCCTCTGCATTCCCACCTGGTCCTTGTTGATTTTGATGCTTCATGGTCGCCACTTCATTGGCAATTTGGGCCAAAGTCGTCTCCAGTGCCCTCATCTGTGCTCCATGACTTTGCAATGTCTGCCCAAATTTATTCAAAATCTTGCCTTGGGACTGTAACTACTTACCGAACATATTCATCAACTCTTGATTTTGTTTCACTACTTGGCTAAGCAATTTGGTGCTTTTGTCCTCCGCAGTGGGCTGTGGCTTTGCATCCGGGTCTTGTAGGAAGTTGCTTGGATCCTTCCATGAGAATTTTCTATCATTTCTCCAAGAGTAATCATTGCTCCTGTAACCCTGTTGTTGAATGAATTTAACTTGGGCCTCCTCATCGGACTCTTCCTCTTTCTCTACAAGTTTCTTGGCTATGAGATCCATTTTGTCCTTCAATTCTTTAATTTCCTTTGATTCCCCTACAGCTCTGGCTTGTTCCGATGCATCTCTATCACCCCATGACTGTTTCTTAGCCATATTCTTCAAAATCTCCCAACACCTTGTGTCTATGTTGTTTAAGAAGAAACCTGAGCCTACTGAATCTAGGTTGCTTCTATCATGCTCAGAAAGAGAAAAATAGAAAATCTTGACCTACTTTTCTTTATCCAGCCCATGATGTGGGCATCTCCTCATCATTATCTGGAATCTCTCCCATGTCTCGGAATATGTTTCACCAGCTTTCTGACTGATGTTATGGATTTTTCTTATGAGATCATTTGTCTTCTCAGGTGGGAAAAATCTTTCGAAGAAAACTTCAATCATGTGGTCCCAAGATTCCACATACTTGTCGTACATAATATGTAGCCATTCTCAAGCATTTCCTGCTAGAGAACTGGGAAATAACATCAAGTAAAGCATATCTTGTGGAAACCGGTCTATCTTGACCATATCACAGTTCTCTACGAACTGGCTTATGTGGGTCACTCGATCTTCATTTTTGAGCCCGTGAAACACATTGGACTTGACCAAATTGATTAGGCCTGGGTCAATTTTGTAGTTAAGAATGTTGATGGCCTGCTTCTTAATTGGCCCCTTAGATGCAGAAGAAGACGACGCCTTAATTTTCTCCCAGATTGTTTGTTCCTCATCCATTGCTTCGGTGTCAGAATCTAAATTCTCGTAGTCTGATCCCAAAAACGAGACCTCCGGAGATAACTGTGTGTAGTCTATGCTACACGTACTCACCATGCACTAGTACCTATACAGTAATAAATTTAATTAGGCACAGTGCTAGACGATTACAAATTATAAAAGATAGACGATTAATTTCCAGAATTTAATTTTAATAAAATGTGGCCTAGAGTGGCCGCTTGCAACCCCCATAGTGCCGAAAATCATCGTTCCCCAGCAACGTCGCCAAAAACTTGACATGAATTTACCGTACATATAACGCAAGTGCACGCGTCAAAGTAATATAAGCCTTTGTGAGGCCCGAGTCGAACTCAGGGAACGGATTTTCGGTAGACTACTACTGACTATTTGCAATCAGCTAGACCGAGTAAAATGGTTTGAGAGTTGATTGAAAAAGAAAAGAAAAATAAAAGAAAGCAAAACAATCGATTAAATGGTTGGTTTAATCAATTAAAGGTGGAATCTTTAGGATTGTGGTTTCACCGTAGATTCTTGGTGTACTAGTTCCTACACAATTATCCTAATTCATCTCCTATTTCAGGTAGTGGCCAGTAGTCAGAATTGTTCACTGTCGTGGTACAATTCACTACCTAAATCTAGGTCGGTTCCACGGTAGTAGTAACCTATACCCTAAATTAGGTGCATGAAGATCACACTCTGGGTTTCCACCATTAACTGTATGTCACCTTGTTCAAAGGATTTATTAGTTAATGTGATATCCGTCTCTTTTCAACTATTAATTCTTCTTTTAAAGTAATTAAAGGTATTAGATTATCATTAGGGTGATCAATTGTAATGATATAATTGAGAAAACGACATCATGCCACGGATTTAAGAGACAAACTACGATAAACTATGCAAAAAGTATCATACAATGATTACCCGGGCTACTCCTACTCCTAAAGATAAAGGGGATTAGCCCTGCATGTTCATCTCAACGAAAAACATGATGAGAGAAAGGGAAAACATAGGGAAACATGAATAGATGTGATGTAAACCCATGAACGGAGGAGATCTGGGCATTCCTTGGTGCGGGGTGAATGTTCTATAGCCTTCCGGCGGTGGAAAATGTCTTCTGTAGCTCTCGGAATGATCGGTGCGTAGCTCTCGGCTCCATTCTTCTCTCCTCTCCTTCTTGAGAATTCTCCAGTTGCTAATGACGTGATCCATTGCTTAGAGCCGCCGTAATTAGGTATATGCACCACTTTAGGTCACCCCAAGATCACCACCGTATGATTAGACACGATCTTTAGCAAAACCTGATCTGACAGCGTCGATACCATCGACGCGGGTCGATGGTATCGACCTGCATAAGGCACCAGGCACTTGCGTGATTCTTTGGGGTTCTCTCTGATGTTGCCTCGATACCATCGACTGTGTGTCGATGGTATCGATGCCTTAGGCATCACTTTTCTGTATAAAATGACACTAAAGCTACCTCTGCTCAGGTGAAGTCGATAGTATCGACTCCTGGTCGATGGTATCGACCTCTAGAAATCTGGCTCACTGATTTTCTCTCGATACCATCGACAGTCCCATCGATGGTATCGACTTCTGGTTGCTCTTATCCGGCAATGCACTGTGACCAGGTCGATGGTATCGGCCATCCGTCGATGGTATTGACGTATGCAGATATTTGAATTGCCTGAAAAGAAAAGAACACCAATCAAATCCAACAAATATGATCTTTTATACAGAATAAGATGAAACAAGGTAAATTTGATGCAAAATGAGATTATAGACTAAAGATTGTGAATCATGCGATATTAATCACAAATATGATCAAAATACTCATAAAATGTATGCAAAACCAGTCTATAAAATGACTCAAAACCCCTGCATCAAACTCCCCTAAGCTTGAACATTTCTCATCCTCAAGCACAAAACTATAGAATAGAATTGCGAGAGTCAACTAAAGAACATATTAGCATAAAAGACAACTCAATATGACTCTCACCTATCATGCACATGTCGGCCCTCACTGACCACAGAACGATAACTATCATAGAGGTGACAATGATCGTCCATAAGAAATGTCCACCCCAAGATCATCAAACACTATCAAATAAAGCAGTTGATATAATAAATTCCTCCGGTACAGACTTAGTGCATCTTGTGATCTCCTATCTACGTTACTCAAGTATTAATTACCATCTAAATGGAAGCAGATCTCCTAGTATACAATAATGAGGAGATAATCATGGGTGGCCTACCATTTTGAGAAACGGGTGGATGAAATGGGCGGCTGTGGAAGAAAGAGAAGCACCAAATAGTTTTATCATGCAAAATCAACAAAATGGCCTAAATGATGCATATGCATATGAAAATAACCTAATGCCTAAATTTTTAGGTAGAATGATGCATGCACTATCATTCCGTCTCAAGATAAGATGGAATGACTACTAAAACTACATTATGCGCTTATTCCTCTTTCCTTTATATATACATGCAGGTGAAACAAGTTCCTTTCTCCCTCTCTCTATTTTTTCTACAATTTTTTTTCAAACCCTCATTTTTCAATTGACTAGAAAAACATTCACAATATTTTATTTTTATTTTTTTTGGGCTTATTTCCACTTATCTAACATCATCGATGCCTTACAAATTACTTTTCAGTGGGTATAGAACAATTGTCCGACTTTTCTTATTTTCCAGAAGAAATAAGGCACAAAAAGTCTTATAAGCTCTAGAGTATGCAAAATGCAACTATAATGACATGCACTTGAGAATGTGTGAATGTAGAGATGCAAAATCTAGCTACAATGAAATCCTATCTACATGTCATGCACTCAAAAGATGAAAAACTATAATTGCTTCCAATTCTTATGGTGGATATTGAATGAAATGAAATGGATAGATCATAAGAGTAAAGTACAAAACCATTGGAATAGATTATATTTCCCTCTTTACTCACCTATGTAACAATAAATCAAAGGGTTTCTCTCTCTCACTTTCGATTAAAGTCCCATTATTGTTTGGTCAGTGTAGGCTCAACATCCATGTCCATCCACATTTCTTGAATCATAAGGATGTACAATTATGATCTTATGTTTTAAAGTTGACAAACCCAATTATTTTCATAGGTTAAGTGCTCAAGTTCAAAACTCTTCAACTTGTAAATTCTTGAAAAAATTTCAATTATGCTCCGATTTTAGATAATGGCACCCATAACTCCCATGTGAAAAACATTGAGATGACACATTAACATTAGACATCCACAGATACACTAGATAGCATGTGGATCCTAAAAACTAAGAAAATTGCTAAAATAAAGGAAAAGGAAATAAAAGATAGAAATTGTTCCATCTCCCCCCAAGCTTGAATTCGACTATGGCCTCATAGTCAAAAACAATCTCAGCAGGTGGAACAGTGATACCGTTTACTGCTCAGGTGGTCGTGGGTACTGTGGGGTGGTGGGATCCCATGATGGATATTGCCCCTGCAAGTTTGGATCATATCTATCCCTCCTTTTATAACTGAAATCGACGCCACTGTCACTCCGTCAATACCATCGATAGGTGGTCGATGGTATCGACCCTTTCTGTTTCAAATACCCTCACGAGGCTCGGGCGCCACTTCCTCACTGCTTCTATGTTGATACCATTGACAGGTATGTCAATGGTATCGACATTACTGAGACATATTTCTCTGAAAATCTTCAGGGATCTCGCGAGCATCGACTTCTTGGTCGATACTATCGACCCAACGCTCTTCTTTTTTCCGATGTCACTGATGGTAGGTCGATACCATCGTGGGCAGACCACTGAAGTCACTGTAGAGGTTGTGCAGACACTATTCGTGGTGAAGACCAGGAGCTACACAACTACCATCCAAGAACAACTAGTTAGCAGTTGCAAAGAAGTGTGTTTTGTCGTTAGAATTTCTCCAGTTGCAGGTATAACTCGCTAAAACCATCCTTCCTATTTCATAGTAGTTGACGCAATCTTGCTGCTATGGGAATACGGATAGATAATTTTTTTCCACTACTATGCTTTGTGCCCGTATTTCCCAACATCTAGTTGTTGGTATAATCTTACATTTTCTATGTCCTTTTTTCACCAATGTTTTATACCCATAATGAATTGATGGCTTGGGTAAAATGGGAATTAAACTGTTGTTATTTCACTGCACCAACTTCCTCACTAACCTAACACTGGTATCACAGCCAGTATCATATACCTTTAATGCCAATTTGGGTCTTGAACCACAACTATTTTGTTCGACAAATCTTGTGAAATATTGTGTCAATGTTAATTACCTAATATAATATATGATATGTATACATAGATATATATATATATACACACACATATATATATATGTATATATATATTACATATGCCAATGTGGTGTCTTGAAAATTGTTTTGTTTGGTGAATCTGTATATGGCAATTAGATTTTGTGGTGTGAGGTAAACCATGGAATATTGCTATTTTTGTTTTAACCAAAAGTTATATAACATGTATATGTCTTGCATGCCATGCCTCTCTCCATACATTCTCCATGTAAATTTAGTTATGTAATTAGAATAGGATGATGTAATGATCATAAGGTTGTATTTTCAATTGTAAGTTTTCCATATCGAGAGAGAGACACCCTTATGATATAGATCTAACCTGAGCTCAAGAGTGGAGGGAATAGACACTAATGATGTTTTCTTGTAAACTATGAGAAGGGTATATGACATGTGTGAGTATTGCATGTTGGTGAAAGACCTTAAATGGTGAAAACCAATCCAAGTTCTATCTATATATTCAAAACACACCTAAACATGTAAACTCATTCTTGACTTGTTAATATAGCTTTATCATAACGAACCAAAACTTAGAATCCTACCCTATTCTATTATTAGAAGAATAAAGAGATCAGTTCCCTAGATCTGACCAAACAAGGATAAAAGTATACCTTAACAATTAATATTAATACATATAGCATATAATGTGGCGACATGTTATGTAATCAACATCACACATCATTATATACTCATATCAACATAATAATTTAATAATGTGCTAACATGTAAGTAAATCAATTAAATATGTCGCATATGTTTCTTATACTAACGAATATGCAAATAATAGATAAAATATGTTTATTAATGTCACAACATTCTTAACACATGTATAGAAACAACAATGAGAATCTATATGTCCATAAACATATTCCATTACTTAAATAAAAATTGAATTAGTGGATTAAATAGATGAAAAGAGTAAAATATGGAATTTCGTGCATAACAATATAGGATGATGCTTTTGGAAGCAAGGTGAAGATAATGGGACTCAAAATAATAAATGATGGTAATGGTATAATGTTATAATAATATAGGGATGTTGAGCCTAAAATGCTAATTGTATTAAAACTCATAAAAGAAAATCTTAAATCTCAAATATAATAGTAAAATTGTGTTCTTTGGGTCCCAATTTGCTTGCGTGTCAAGTTTCACACTAAAATAATAATAATTAATTGCTTAATCTCTTTTAGGAAAGAAAACATAAGTTGAAATTTAAAATATGAAACAATACATTAAATGACCTCAAAAGTAAAATTGATGACAACATTTGAATCTACATGTCTTAATTAGCCTACATATGAAATTTCATATTAATTGAACAATGTTTGAGCCCTCAAATGATTTTAGCAAAGAAACATATAAGTCATTTAAGTCAAATACATTTATCATTTAGATTTTTCTAAAGTATGTAGGATGTTAATCGTTGCCACACCTAGTTTGATTGTCAGTTGATCTCCAGGTATTGATTTACAATCTCACAGACCTTGGTGTCGTCACCTTCCTTGATCTTGGATAGGAAATAGCCAAGAATAATTCTTTGATTCATTCTCCTTCGATTTCTCTCACTCTACTCCACGATTTCTTGATATTTTTTCTCCATTGGTTTCCTCATTCAATTCTACATCGAACAATAATAAATTTAATCCCTAACTTTTTTAATTAGGAAAATGTACAAACTAGGTAGTGGGCCTTCGGTCGCCCCCATGTTGCAAACTCCCCATAACCTAAACTCGCCTCTATATAAACACCCCTATAGATTAATGAGGACTTCTATTATTTTTCCTTGTGGTCAATTTCATCATTTGTGCCCTTTGTGGCACTTCCAATGACTTTCTTCATCTCTAAATATTTTTTACTAATATTCCCTATTCTCATCTCCATAGTGTGATTAACCTGGTATTAAGTATCCTCAAACCCCTAATATTTCCTTTCCATCAACGAACAAGGCATGCTTTTTATTCCTTTGCGCTTCCCTTGAACTCAACTCTCAATATCATGTATTGTGGAACATGCAATAGTAGTTGATGGTGTTTTTAGTCTTTCCAACCAGAGGATTATTCCATTGCTCTGGCGGTGACCTAAATCACCAATTGGTTGCGATTTCTTTTTCTTAGGTTTACGGGTTTTGATCTTTCCCTCCTTGGTAGCCATGGTGTTGTCTACGTACATATCTTTAGGTTATTTCTCGATTTGTTCTGGGGCTTGCTATGATCGATAGAGGATAAGGGGCCTTCTGAACTTGCTTCCACGTATCGAGAAATTCTTCTTCACCAGAGTGGAATCTTGGTTTGAGTTCCTAAATCTTTGGGTTCTCACATAATGGAAGAACAAAAAAATAATTTTCCATTGTTTTCCATTTTGTGCGTTTCATTTTGCCTAGCCCTCAAGGGGTATTTTTGTACTTTCATCATGATCAATATAGGGAAATATATCTACAAAATAGGTAGCGAAAACAAAAAATTTATCTATGATATTCCCCATAATCTGTGGATCACATCAATAACTATAAACTGGGAAGGATGGTTTTGAAGATAACATGGTCCTGGATCAAGTCCGGCGACATCTCCTCATCGTTGTAGATGTGCAACTTGCTTCTAGTTGCACTGAGACGCGTTTGACTATTGTGCCTCCTAGTCTACACTACAGACTACAAGTTGATGTTGTCCTCCTAGCGGCAGACAATAACCTCCACGCCTCTATAAAAGTCCACATAGACTGCCCAAAACTCTTGTCGACCTACTATAACGGAAAAGAAGGAGTTGTCCCTGTCGTTGGTGTACTAGTCACCAACGTGCTCTCCCACAATTGTTTCTCCCTTTCTATCCCTCCCTTTAGTAGGAAGGACTTTCTCGGGCTCTATATTGGTTACCACAACTAGAGAGGACAACAAGTGTCAGAAGAAATTGAGTTGTACTCTGGGAAGCCCCCAATACCCCTCTATTTATAAGAGGGGTTAGGGTCTGGGTTCCCAATATGTGTGGGAGTGGAAGGAATCAGAAGATCTTGAATTTTTGGATCCTGCAAGCACTAAACCGATCGTTTGGCAATCCATACGGTCATCTGGCATGCAAGTCGATCATCTCGCCCAGCGAGACGGTCGTTTTGTAGTTTCCCAATTGCACACAAATTTGGCAAATCGCTTCCAATTAATGCAAAATGTTAATTCCTTACATCAATTAGAACTTAGCAATTGAGACGATCAAACTTTCTCACGAATTCGGGAAAGTTACTAGAACCTTCATTTGGTCCAACCAAGTCGGTCAGTTCACCAGGTGAACCGGCTATGTCGCTCTTCTTGAGATGATCCATTCACCTAGCGAGCCGACCAGTTGGTGACCATTTCGTGCAGAACATTAGCCAACTTCATTTCAACCAGCCTAACACTTCAAACGCCCAACTCAACCCTTGAGATGACCATTTGGCACTCCAGACATCCATCCCACTAGGTGAGTGGATCGTTTGGCAGTGCAGTTAGCTGATTTGTTGTGTGAAATGAAAACCTAAATATTTTAGTAATCAATTTAGTCATCATTCAAGACTAAACTCCTATTTTGGGTCAAGACCTATGTGTGTGACCCCATAGGTCCCATATTACGTTGGCAGTGAATGTCCATAACAGGTTATGACATCACAAGCAATGAGCAGTGCCTAAATGCACATCAATGCTACTCTAGTAAATGGAAAGTTGAAGAACAACTTCAACCTACAATTTGTGTATGGTGTTATAGTGTTTGTATAGTTCCTTTGTCACTAATATCTAGATTGAACTCGAGGCATGGAGTAATCACCCTCTTCAATGTTTAATCTTGTTCCTTGAACCAGAGCAGACTCTTTGAGATATATATAAGTTTAATATCAGATATTGACTCACATGAGCATGACCATGCATTTCTTAGTCATGCTAATCAAGATTCCTAGGATATCATACTCTTGTAGGAGGGACAAATCCCATCTACATCACTCACAGTCTATCCCCATGTTTCACAGTCACCCAATCATCACCTTTATAATAACCCATATTTCAAGATTACGTTTGATGTTGTCAAAGCATACCTAAAGACATGTGATGAGTGTAGTGACTTTAGGTCTAAGAACCACAATCACCACCATCACTATGAGAGCTGACTATGACTACCATGGTGATGGCTTCCATGTGTTAGTGGCATGGTGGGTCTATCTGATACACTGTTCCCTAGTATGTATCTGTGTTCTAGGTTTGATATTGTCATATCCTAACTAATGATATTCTGTCATCAACCAACTCACACTCTGATCTTATGTGTTACTATTTTCTATCAACCTTCCACAATAACAACTGATCAGGGATATAAGGAGAATGTATACATATACTCCTAACATTCATATCATCTTATCGTTCAAGTCTTGTACTTGAAAACATATGTCATTGAGTAAACATCATTCTCTAGACATTTATAGTGTTACATCATTATCTCATAACTGAATTACACATAATTAATTGGAAGCTTGCCTTTATTTATTAATCAAATCATTTACATATTATGCCATTACAATCATCATATAATTTGGCTCTCTGAGCATAATACCAACAATCATAGCCATGTTTTCTTTGGTGATGACCTAGTCTACGTGGCAGATCTCTACAAGGCCATCTCATTCTGACTTATAGAAAAAGATAATGTTATACATGTGGTTTATTCAGATTTTTCATTGGTCGATAACTCTAAAATTCCTAGAAAATTATTTACAAGTCATAAAAATAAAATTTGATTTTCTTCTTAACCATGGTTTTGTTCTCTATCTTTTGGTATTGGTTCCATCGCCTAATTCTGATCTAATAAATAAGTGATTTCCAGTGGATTTATCTAATTGGCAAGATTTTCTAAAATTCATAACTAATAATTTATTAGTCAAAAAATAAAGTAAAATATTTTATTAACTCTGATAAAATATAATCTACAAAATTGGGGAGTTTTGATAACCTAATTCATTGGTAATAAAAGGGAAATTTCAGGGTTTACACAAATTAATGTAAATTAAACTGTAATCTCATATATGCCTTCAATAGGTTGCTTGTGGATTGAGATGGAATTATGGTTTTTGAATTTGGATACAAGTACACTCTATATGAGGTATGTTGCATCTCCTAGATTCTATATTGAGTAATTAATCTATTTGTATCCTCTTTTGATGTATGTTGCATCCCCCACGGGTTATATTGAGCAATTATTTTCTTTACTCTCTCTCTCTCTCTCTCTTGAGTCTCTTTGAGGTATTTTGATGATAAATAGTCTCTTTCTTGACTTGATGACATAATTGGGTCTAATCATAATGACTTTTAAGTCTTGATCTATGTTGGACTTTTAAAGTATACTTTTCTTCTTGATGAGACCCTATTTGTGTAATGTAAACCATGTTGTTCCTTCTTGTGACATGAAATCCTAATTTCACCCACTTTTGTGGTGGATGATTATATTGTGTGTTTTTGTGATGACAACTTTATTTATTCTATAAAAGGTTGAACTTTATACTTGCCTCTACGTTATGAATACTCTGTGATTCAGTAGCCCTAGAGTAGATGTACTTTGGTTTTTGGATTGTGTGCCCATGTATATTTTTGAGATGGAGGTTGTGTTCCCCATACCTAGGTTGTGTGCCCATTTTTGTATATATTGGGAGTTTCACAATACGTCGTTCTCTACCAAGTTTTAAGGTTGTGAGCCTTGGCCACCATTGTTATTGATATTGTTCTAGTGTTATGCTTGTCTCACATGCATGTAGGTTGATATTATAGTGATGGGTTTTTACCCAAAACTTATATGAGATTTTGCGGAACAACTTTTATTGTGGCGACCGTCTTACGAAAACATGATTAACTAATGCGGAAGCGAATTATTTACAGCGGATTACTGAAAATCACTAAAAATTTAAACTTTTTCAAGAGATCCATTCATAGGAAAACTCATTAACCAAAAACCAAAGTATTTCAAATTCATCCTGGTTCATAAGTATACAACCTGTACCATTCCTTCTCAGAGATTACAACATCAACTATCTTATAAACATTATATACAGACAATATACGAATCTCGAGGCATCAAGCCAAAACCTCAGATTGATTCATAAGACACTGACTAAAAACTCCGAGGACCTGAGAGTACAGAGACGACACATAGGACTACTATCTGTATGACTAGACAGACAATATCTCCACCTGAGATCTTATTGTTGTCCCTGCTGTTGCTGTTGCTCTTTCCTTGTTCTAGGATTTCTGATTTTCCTCCCATACATACCTAAAAATGTTTCCCACGGGGGTGAGACAATTGAAAATTTCCCCAGCGAGAGATATAACTCTCCGCCAAAAACATTATTATTACAGTTTATTAAATTAAAACTGAGCATGGGTTATTTTTACATTATCAGGTAGAATTATTCATCATAGAACAGAATAAGATAATCTCTATTCTCAAGGAGGTCATTATATCTACCCAGGGTAGATAAGTAATTCATCTGTCTACCTTGTAGAGAATATAAAGAAACATAATTAACATTTAACTACTAAGGAATGCACAAAGAAATGCAACATCAGCCAATGAATCTTCGTATTCAATCCTTAAGCAAACATGTTATACGGCTGATTACATTTTACAATCACACTTATGCTCTGAGGAGATGAGATATACCGCTCATACTCCAACCAACCATTACGAAATCGCCTCGGTACCATACATAGGTCATCAAAAGAGCCGGATTCTTATGACCTCATCTGTCTCAGTCAGTACGAGACCATATGCAGGACATCTCATGTCTCTTCTAACTAGCTAGCCAGGGTATTCTGGCACCTTCGCTACAGAGTTACATCATCAACTGTACTCTCATCGCCAATCGAGAGATTTCTTGTTTATCTCCTCGATCCGATATTAAGTATCATTGGGAGATTCGTGATACATCCATCCCGACATATTCATGAAGGATTGAGAGGTTTCTTGTTTACCTTCCAACAATCTCTTCAAGAGGACGTAAGGTATTTTCTCCCATTTACCCCCACATATTCTAAATATGTGCTCCAGGTTTTGCCGCGGGCACCTGTTTCACCATCACCTATTCCTGACGATGATGGAACTATGGTCAGAGCACTACATGAATAGATTTCACTTGATTTATTAAGTACATTCTCATATTCTTTTAGCATCAGCCAAGTTCTCAAACATAACTTATTACAACAATGCTATAAAGAGACATGTACTACTTTTATCATATATTTATCAGTCTTTCAAAGACCCTGGGAACTCAGTCCCTCATTTCAATACTGGGAATTCTCATCCCTTCACATTCTCATCACCATAATCATATGGTTCTTGGTATTCAAACCCTTAACTCATCATTGAGCATTATTACACCTTTTTCAGGTAACCATCACCTTCAGGTCATATGACCAAGGCATTCATGATACTTGTTACACAAGCATCACACCTGGCTCACAAGGCCATGAAATATCGTGTCACCTCTCACTAGGTAACAACTTACTCATGTGACTCATAAAAGTCCATGCATATTGCTTCTTTTACTAAGCAACGACAACATTAAGGCACATAATGCCAATCAACATTTATTATATAAATGTCACAGCTCAAAATAGCTATATACATCACCTCATAATATTTGTATGGTTATTAGGCATGATAACAGTCATACAAGATATTCATCACATCATGTGATGTAATAGTAACACCATTATTCCTCTACCAGGAATTAGGGTTTACTATCAAATAGGGCTTTTCATTCCCTTTACCCAAATTAGGGTTAGGGTTCCCCATTTCTCATTAATAAAGATTTCATGATCTCATTATCTGTCCAACCCTTAATACATTATTCTATACCTCTGGGGCATTCAAGGATATCATATTTGATTATTCTAGAACATTACTTTCATCATATAGGATTAATGATCATCAATTCAAGGTATGAGTTCATTTCTCATCCTCATCATGGTATGATTATATCATACACATCATTTGGGCTTAACCCCATTCTCAAGGTACATTAATTAACACTCATCAAGGTGTAACAACTCATTACATTTCATTGTCATAGTTGCATAACACACTTCATATGTTTCTTACCCAATTATATTGGATTTGAAGTACATCAAGGCATATAAACCCTGAAGTGTTGAATGTGATAACTATCATATTTTGATGTATCACTTTCTCATCACTTCAGACTCTTCTGAATTAGCCATCTTATCTTGTATTAAGGTATTTCCCTTCTTAATACATTCCATCACTAATCACTTACCTATAGCATATAATGCATAGGCCACACATTAGAATTGTCCAACTATCTTTAATGATATGGACTTGTCTAATGGTAAAGACATTTCTTACAATTAGGTTGCATATATTCAACCACATGAAATGTTTCACCTTTATAAGGCCATTCCTTCTATCTCATCATTAGTGTTTCTTTATACCCTTATTTAAGATTAGAATTATGATTCATTATCATATTATCCAAGATTAGGGCTTTATGTATTATGACTCCTCATTAGAGTCTCACATGCCTTCACCCTTCTTAGGGCCTCTTATCACAACATAACATTAGTACATCATGTGGTGTTAATACTTAGTTAAGGTTTCTCATGGAATCACCCTCAACTAGGGTTTCTCTTGGAATCACCCTCAACTAGGGTTTCCACCATAGTTTCCCACAATTTGGGTTTACTATTCATCTCTATTAGGATTTCATTCAATTATCCATAATTGGAGATTCACTATTCATCCCAATTAGGGATTTACATCTCTTTTTCCTAAATTAGAGTTTCACTTAGGGCTACATCCTTACCCTGGATTAGGGTTTCATTTAGAATTGCCCTCAATTAGGGTTAGAATTCAATAACCTGTCAATTAGGGTTTATGTTCATGATTAGGGTTTAATGATCTCTTTACTTAAGTATCATACCCTTAATCACCACATGAATCATATTCATGTTATGAATTCATGCTAGCATAATCTCAACTTGATAAGGTCATATCATCCCTTCAATCAAGTACATACAACTATGAATGACATAGTGTACCAAGTCATTGATCCTATAAGCAATTAGGGTTCATCCCTTAATTGGCACTAATAACTTAGGTACTAATAGGGTTTCACTCTTTGTACCTTCATTGATTATCATTACTAATCATCATTGGATCAATGAGTCATTCATCATCTGTATTCTCGAGAGATTCAATCACCTTGGACCTCCATTACATAAGGTATCCAATTGAATTGATCAATTGAATCTAAAATCAACTTTGACTACTTGACCCCCAACTGGTTTGAAACCGTTTGGTAAAGGTGGTGCTTGAGACCATTTTCCCAAGTAGGTGAATACCGTTTGGCCATCAAATCATCAAAATCCAAGTCAACCAATTAGGGTTTGGATCATTGGATTGATCACCAAATCAGCAATTGACTACACTTTAACTTAGTATCATTGGATCATCAATTGCTTAACCGTACTCACCGCTAGACCTACAAACGGTATTGGGTGACCTCCAAACGGTCTTGAGACCGTTTGGCTCATCCAACCCTTGGATTCTAGTGAAAAATCATTAGGGTTTGAGCTATTGAGTTGATCATCAAATCAGCACTTAATTGCCAAGTGGTTTGGTACCGTTAGACCTTCAATTGGTCAACCATGCTTAACCCTAGACCTACAAACGGTCTTGGGTGATCCCCAAACGGTCTTGAGACCGTTTGGGTGATTCCCAAACGGTTTTGAAACCGTTTGGGTCAATCAACCCAAAACATCAACTCATTCCAATGCACAATCACCACTTAGCCGATTAGGGTTAACACCATATCTTTTGTCCTTCAAACACTTAACCATATCCAACCCTAGACCTCCAAACGGTCTTGGGTAACCTCCAAACGGTCTTGAGACCGTTTGGGTAATCCCCAAACGGTTTTGAAACCGTTTGGGTTAAATAACCCAAAAAGTCAAATCAATCAAGTTGAAAATCAGCACTTAATCCAATTAGGGTTTGCCTAATTGATTAACCTTCAACTCATGATTCCTTTGGAATTAATCCATAAAATTTGGTGAGTTTTTAACCAACATCATTAGGAACAGTAATATCAAACGGTCAACCCTTGTTCAACCCTCTCAAATGGTTTTGAAACCGTTTGCCCAAAAAGGCAAATAAATCAAGTTGAAAATCAGCACTTAATCCAATTAGGCTTTGCCTAATTGATTAGCCTTCAACTCATGATTCCTTTGGAACTAATCTGTAAAATTTGGTGAGTTATTAACCAACATCATTAGGAACAGTAATATCAAACGGTCAACCCTTGGTCAACTCACTCAAACGGTTTTGAAACCGTTTTCTCCCAAACAGTTTCAAATCGTTTGCTCTCAAACGGTTTGGTGAAACCGCATGAGCAAACATGTTGAAACCGATTGGAACAATATCTCTTTGGGAAAAGTATCCTAGATGATGTCATCATCATCTACCTTCGTCCCTGAAGTTTTAACAAATTCTGATTTCATGAATTAATCAATTTCAACCAGCAATTAATCAAGATAATGAAGGAATCAATGAAATTGCAAGATTAATGGTTGAATAACAATGAAAAACGGTTCAAGTTATAAAACCCGCCTCAAATCTGATCTCCAAGCTCCAAGATACACGGCTCGAATGGTTTATGAAGCTTCTCCAACTATTCCAAGGCTCAACTTCAAGATTTGGAGTGAAATGATCGGCTAGAATTGAAGATTAATTGAGTGAAGAAATGACGGAATTACACATTGTTTTATGATTTTCACCATGAAATCATGAAGAATGAAGATCAAAGGCTTAACAACAGGTTTGGGACGTGCTCCCTGCTGTCCTTATCCTTCTTGGTCGGTTTTGCAAGCAAGGAGAAGAAGTGGGGTCGTAAAAGCCTTTCATTTGGCTTGGAAAAGGTACTTTTATAAGAAAATTGAGGAGAGAGAAGATACTTTATAAAAGTCTTTTAATTCCAAAATTGTTGCCACCAATTCCCCCTTGGTTTCTTGCATGCAAGGGCATATATATCCCCACCGAACTCCCTTCCATTATCCATGAATTAAGGGAAAAGAAATTAAGCACCTTAACCCTTATAATAAGAATATCCTTATTTGAGTGGAAATTCTTTTTCTTATAATAATGGTGAGTGGAATTTCACCTCCTTAGGATATGCTCGTGCCTTTGAAAGGATTTATTCTTATCCACACACATCTGAATCCAACCATTTTAATTTTGGTTGAAGGCCCTTTAATTAATACATTCATTTTTTCCCTAAATTGGATTAGGGTTTCACTTTGGATTAAATCTTGATTATTTTAATATCAAGATTCTCTCTCCTCCATCTTAATTCAAATGAGAAGTCCATCTCATTTTATTTTCTCTACATGATGCCAAGAAACATTAGGGACTTTATTGAAGTGGTAAATTGCATATTGAACCCTTGGTTTTGGGTAAATTGCACATTACTCCAAAACTAGGTTTTTATGCACAAACATTGCTTTATCAGCTCTTTCTTAGTGTTCAGGATTCCATAAGCCATACCTAAGCATCATTTTCACTCTCATGATGCTTCAAAACATGAGGAACATATTATCATGCACAATTGCACTTAAACCCCTCAACTTGGGTAATTTGCACTTTAGTCCAATACAAACAAAACATTGATTTCAACAATGTTCAAAAAGGACTAGAATTGCAACATAAGTTCTTCTTGAGGCTTAATTACTTTTCATAAGATGATATTAAGCATTTAATCACATTTCTTAATCAAAACACCTAGGGTTAAAGTATAACCCAGACCAGGGTTGTTACATTTATATTTTATCGGTGGCAAGTATTCTTCTTGTTTATCATCTTATTACATTCTTATTCTTTTGGTACCCTCTTGGATGGTTCTTTCCTCTTCTATGAGAAGTCTTGTTATATTTGATGTCCTTTTTCTTAAGTTTCTCAATCCATATTTCATATGCACATACCGACTTTTTGTTGATATCTTCTCCTCTTTATGGGTATGCTTCCAATCCCAGGTGTAGGACTTGAAAGACTGGATTTGGAGACATGCTCCTTCTAGGTGGAGCTCTTGGGAAGACAGACTTGAGATATCTAGATATCCTTCTAGTTAGATCCTTATATTGTAATTTTCATGTAAACCCTACATGAGAGATGATAATGTACTTTTATAAAATTGGAAATAGTCATGAAATATTAATCCTCTACTACACTCTGGTTATTCTTGTATATCATCATTTGAGAAATAAAAAATACACCTATTCCAGTATGCCTTCTTTAGTATGTTTGGATAGATGGATTTATTCCTCAAATTAAGTAGAGAGTGGAACCCCTCTCGAGTCCCACTACTTACATTTACTCTACTTTTTTGTCTAGTTCTTCATTGGGATACCATCATTCCTCAAGGGACGCCTATATCTCCTTTTGGTTAAACATAACTAATCTAATGCCTTGAGTCATATACACTTGTCACCCTTGTACCTGTGTTTGACACCATTTACTACATAAGAACATTATCATAATAAAATTTTAAAATTTGATTAATCTAGGCCCACCTCCATTTTGGAAGTGAGATATTAGGTGATCAATGCCATTCTCATGTGATTCCATATTTTATATTTAGATCATGTTTATCCCAATAGTCTACCATAAATCAAGAAATGTAGATTGAATATTAAGTGGATCGTGTTTCCATGCCTCCGATTGAATTTAGCTATATATAAATTATATTATCAAGGTAACACTCGTCAATCAAAGGTTAAAGTTGTTCTCAAACTTATCCAATTATTCATTTCTTGTGAAGACACGGTATGATTGGAACTATCAAATGTGAAACATATATTGTCACACGCATAGATGCACTGAGTATAATCATATGCATGGTTGCAAATGTTCAAATTCATAAAGTTCTAAGTTTTTTTTGTCACTAAAATGTTTATGTAATCAAATAAAACTATGCATGCCTTCTCAAATAGTATATGATCATCTAGAAGGTTTATTCGATTGACTAGATGTTAGATATTCGAATGAAGTGATTATTTGATTTATTGACTAAGTGTTAGTGTTACCATAACCTTAGACGATCATCTAGAGTCACTAGCGGATCAGTTGATCAATAGTTGGTTGACTTATTTGATTAGTTGATCGACTGCTTAATTATAGGATTTTCTTAGCAGTATGAATTGTCTAGTCAACTAGCTAGCCAATCATTTAGCAAGTGCATGAGCGTCTACAGAAAAATAAATCGTTGCATTTTTGTTTATCGAGTTTCATTGGGAAAGTTGATCTTCCACTTACGTAATTGAAAGGGGCATGACAACTAGGGTTTTAGTTACATAGTAGAAACCCTAGTCGTCATTACCCAATAGGAGAGAGGATGAGGACATAGAGTGATGCTAGCACTTCACTAAATGGATACTCTTTCTTATCATCTAAAGAACCATGATGTGAAGTTCCAATATTCCATCTGGACTATGTAGAGACACAGACATCGAGGGACTATGTTAGGAGTACATCGTCAACTACCCTCATGCACTGTCATAAGCAACACACGACACGGTGAGGATAACTTTATTGGATCTACTCTTGAACAAGGTATACCATGCACCCCTTCCTTTTGACTATGTTTGTGCTCTCGATTTGTGGATGGTTATGTATACTGATGTACATAGTTAAGACGGACTACAAATGACTAAGAGTATGTACGGCAGAGGATCCATGAGCTTGAAGCAGTAGGGCACCATCATGATCCTAAGTACATATTGTATTAGCTTTATGCTGTGCTTATCCATTTAAATTCCTTTTGCCAATCAAAGTTGTGGGAGAGTTTTCAAGGACAAAAATGTTATTCACAACCTACACAAAGATATCTTTGTTACCGCATGTGTGAATGGTGCTTTGAATTTAATGTGATAGATCCGGAGTGTGGTTATGCGTGCTGATCCATTTTTGGTTGAGCACAACAAGCCATTTGTATTGGCGCACTTTGGTGCTAGGTTTCCGATGGAATATAGCTTTCTTTGTTTATTTGGATTGGCTGACGTAGATAGTAGTTATTCGACCGAAAAAAAAAAGGGTGTCGTTGGGAGGCGTCCACGCAGGAGAGTTTGTGGGGAGTAGTTGTTCAGCCAATCTAAACAGAAGCAGTATCATAATCCGTAAGTTAAAAAATTGTACAAATGCAGTTAACCCGACTGATCATGAATGGAAGTAATAGCAGGTCGTGGCACAAGATACATGGAATTATGGAAACCAAATCTAATCGTCCTGTTTAATTTCGTGACAGATAACAATACATCCGTCTCGTAACATGCAAGCAGCCAATTAGCTGCGTATATTTACAGTTTGAAAGAACCAAAGAATTCAACCCAAGTGGGGAAGGATAATCTCCTCAAGATCTGATCCATCAATAAGATCTCAACAAGTTATGACATACCCTCCTAGCTAATTAGCTACCGGCCGTGCAATCGAACGGCCTCCCTTGGACTGACTACTTGTGCCCAGGTCCCCTCCGGCTGGGGCCGGCGGCGAATCTGGACATCAAGCAGGACATGGCGGAAGTGACCCTCTCGACTGCCGCCGGGTAGGACTCCAGGTGACCCATGCCATCAAAGAGCGCTATTGCCGTGTTGTTGCTGCCGCTGCTCGTGGTATCTGGTGTTTCCGGCATCTGTCTCGCAGCTTCGGCCGTCGTCGCCGTGAAGCACAGGAGTAGTAGGGCAAGTGCGGCCGTGATGAGGACCAGTTGGGACATAATCTTCCTCTTTGTGATCACAGAAGACGCCATACGTGATGTTTAGCAATGTCGCGCCGCAGACTCGGGGGTCTGTATATCTGATACGGCGGTGCGGCAGTCGTGGATCTGGCGGAGATTTCGCTCGGATCTGAGGAAGAGCTGGCGGTCAACGTGGTGAATTTGGTAGGTAAGGGGAACAGCTTGCTGTCGAGGTGGGATGAAATTCGAGAATGGGGGATTGACGATGAATATGCTGCTGCCGCACAAGAAGAAGGAGAAGAAGAAGAAGAGGAAAAATGACCGCCGGTTACGCTAGTGAGCAACGCTGAGAACTGAGAACTGCTCCAGCTATCGTTTTGTCCTATATATACTTAGTGTGACCTCAGCCGGCGCGTACTTTGTCAAAGTAGACCTATAATACTATCCCGCTACCCGCTGCCCTCGGTCTTTAATTTCGTGTGGACCAAGCAAGTGATTCGGCGTACCCCTTGGAAAAGGTCGTCCACGGGCCACGGCACGGCCCACCATCACCGCGCGCGCTCCTCTGACCAACATCTACATCCACCGGTGTGGACGCATATGTTTGAGGTTTTCCTCCTCTCTCCATAGAATAAAAGGTCCAATCTAAGAACTAATCGACAACTTGGTCGTTAGCACAACCTTACCGATTATATCATTCCCTATGGGCCCAACCAACCAAAAGTTCTCACTATAGAGATATTAGTCTACATCTAAGAAGGAATCAATCATCAAACAAAAAAGATTAGGTGAATGAGTCACTT
Source organism: Alisma plantago-aquatica (assembly GCA_963693085.1). NCBI lineage: Eukaryota > Viridiplantae > Streptophyta > Magnoliopsida > Alismatales > Alismataceae > Alisma > Alisma plantago-aquatica. Next base: position 1,069,354,543 of record OY856410.1, read on the forward strand.
CAATCGAAAGGGAGATGACACATACCCACAACAAACAAAATAATTGTCCGCCATATATAGATTTTGACCATTGGAAAAACAACTAGTTCATCAACTTTGGACCTACATGCAACTAAATCTTTTTTTTAGTTTTTTTATTTAAAAATAAATATACCTTTTTTAATTTGAAAATATATCCATAGTATATGTCCCTCTCGCCGCCTTATTTCTTTTGTCGGATTGCAAAGGCCCAATTTTTGGAATTGCACGTAACAAAAAGATATTGATATCATTGATCTATTAGTGCATTTTATTGCATAAAATCCATATTGGTAGTTGTGAATTTCCACATTTGATTTTTATGTGTTATACGACTACATTGTGCAAATGTAGATCTACATATTTTAAAACAAAATGACTTTTTATTCTTTCTATACCGGTATGTTTTGTTCCCTCGACAAAATGCGACAATTTACCATGAAATTTTATAAATTGAATAGATAATGGTCTACAAATGGAGATAGGCATGATTTATGTAACTTACTAGCCCAACCAACGGTTTAACAGTGAATGATATGATCGTTTTACCTCATACTATTATTTTTTTTTCATCTAAATTAATCATTATTCCATCATGAAATGACAAATTCAATATACAAGGAGCTACTATGCAGTCGAATCTAGCTAGCAATATTAGAAGAATGTTAAGTTATCAGCATCTCCACGTGGGTACAAAGCTGCTTCCTGTGGAATCAAGTACAATTGGTTTTGCTGGATTTCCTGCTAGCCCCGAAGGGCGGTGGAAGGGAACAGGAACCTGGAAAGGTGCTCATTGTCACTGTGAAAGAAGGGCCAGGCTGACTATCTCACAGCCACGAACCGAAGCCAGACGGAAAGGTGGGAAAGCTATGGTATATATTCGTCCGGTTCCTAGTAAAAGATTCAAAAGGGCATGAAGGGAATAAACGGAAGGGAGGTTTTGGATTGCGGAAGCATCGACGGGCTGGATCGAGATAGAAAGGCGGTGGAAGCCACGGCTGTGGGGGAGAGGCAAAGGACAAATCAGGGGTATTTGGTTGGTGGGCGCAGGACGACGATGGTAAGAAAGGGATGGCGCGCAGTTCAGTGTAAACACAATTAATGGAAGCAGAGGGGAAAATGGTATGTTCTAAGCCTATGCGGGCCCAAAAGGACGAAAAAGTCCGGCTTTACAGCCGGAATTTTACGCGGCTAGAGGATCATCTCTCGTAACCTCGCCGCTGGCGCTGGCCGTGGTCGTCGCGTGCTTGCGACCTTTGACGGCAGTTATGTGTTTATGTCGCAGGTAGACATTAGGCAGCTGTCGGCCTTCCCGTTTCCGGTTACTGTTTTCCTAGTAAAAAGTTTGATAGCTTCACATGCTGCCGGAGTGGAAAGGGCTGCCGCGTGCTCCCTCCCTGTCTAGCCTCTCAGCTGCTGCAGTGCCGGTGGCCGGTGGGACTCGGGATAATGCCATGCTGTCATTGCATGTATATTACTGTATTCACATGGGTTGGTGACACAGAAGACGACGACCGTCGACCGCTACAGCACAGGCGACTTGTTTGCGGTTTTTCAGCGCACGTGATGTCAGGCAGTCGTTGTTTTTGAAGAAAAAGAATTTATTGTCATTGGAACGAGGGAGAGACCGAGAGAGATGAGTAATATTTTCCGGTCTTATTAATATATAGTAGTAGTGACCAATTATACACCCTAAAACAAATTAAAAAAAAATCAACAGTCATATAAAAATCTTCTTAGAGTCATAGCGGTTCATTTTCTTTAGTGTCGTGTAATATTTTGTATAACAATTTTCACGGTAAAAACATATTTGCTGTTAGCCAACAACTGAATAATAGAATAACCGAAATTTACAACGGTTAAACATAGTGTTAGTTGGAGTTAGGCCCTGAAATTGATAAGCAAACATTGAGAGAAAGGGGGTTCTCAATTGAAAAAGAAGAACTCGGCAAAAGTGACAGCAAATTGAAAAGAACACAGAGGCCACCTTTAAGCATTAAGGCAGTCGAACATAATGGCCTGGATGTTCTGGACCAACCTTGTAAACCTTTGGGTCCTCCTCATGAGACGACATAACTAAATAAAAGGTGGAGCTAGCAAGATCATTTTGGCAACTAAGACGATGGGGAAGAAGAAAATAAGGGTACAAGAAAAGAGTGATAAACAACTGATGAACTAGATAACTCCTAACCACACCTAATATTCTCATTGAAATATATTTATAACCAATCTCTATGATAATATCCCCCGGGGTGCAATATAGGCCTTATTTCCAATTAGTAGTCTCTCCGGTTTCAACTAAGAATAAATGGATAACTACAAGGTATGTGAGGTTCCATAGGATGGAACAACCACCATTAAGGTTACAATTAGAGGATTTGTTGTTTCCTACCAAAGACTAAAATTCTCACTCTAAAATCAAAAGGTGACCCATTTGGAGAAAATGATCGTACCACAAGGATGTTGATATATGCATCTCCTAATTTTCACATGATGTTAAATGATCTTCCTCTACGTCCTTATCACACATTTTTTATTTCCTATCTACTATATGTAACATCCCTGACCTGGGTTATGAATTAACCCTAGGTGTTTTGCCTAAATAAGGATGAGTAGATTCTTAATATTATCTTGGGAAAAGTAATTAGGGCTCATGAGAAATTTATGTTTCAATTTTGGTCCTATTTGAACAATGTTGAAGCAATGATTGCTTATTTTGGACTAAAGTGCAAATTACCCAAGTTGAGGGGTCAACTTGCAAATGTTGCATGATAAGGTGTTCCTCTGATGTTAAGACATCATAATAATGAATGTAATGTAGTGGTATGGTTTCCACAAGCTTGGGCACCAAGATTAAGCTTGTAAAGCAGTCCTTGTGCATTAAAACCTAGTTTTGGTATAATGTGCAATTTACCCAAAACCTAGGGTTCAACATGCAAATTACCACTTCAATAAGGTCCCTAATGTTTCTTGGCATTATGTAGAGCAAAGAAAAAGAGAGGGACGCCTCATTTGAATTAAGTTGGAGGAGAGAGAATCTTGATATTAAAATAATCAAAATTTAATCCTAATTGAAACCTAATTCAATTTAGGGAAAAAATGAATGTATTAATTAAAGGGCCTTCAACCAAAATGTTATTGGTTGATTTTGAATAAGGATGGACGTTCTTTTCCAAGATAAGGAACGAAAATATCTAAAGGAGGTGAAACTCCACTCACCTTATTATATAAAGAAAAGTAATTTCCACTCACATATGGGATATTAATATAATAAGCATTGAGGTGCTTATTTTCTTTTCCCTTAATCAATGGATAATGGAAGGGAGTTCGGTGGCTTTGAGTTTCCCTTGTACACAAGCAAACCAAGGAGGAAGAGGTGGTGCTATTTTTGGAATTAATTGATTTTTATATAGGCATTTTCTCTCTCATCAATTTCCTTATAAAAGTGCCCTTTCTAAGCCAAAACAAAGGATTTTCGGATTTATTTCTTTCCCTTGCTTGCAAAACTGACCAAGGAGCTAGGGAGGAGCGGGAGGACGACTCCCTACCTGTTGGTAAGCCCTTGACCTTCGTTCTCCTTGATTCCATGATGGAAATCGAAAATAAATCATTGATTTCTTCTTATTTCGATCTCCTCTTCAACCCTAGCCAACTTTTACAATCAAAAGCTTAAGGACGAGCCTAAGGGGAGTTGCAAGAGCTTCATCCACCATTGATGGCGTGATCTTGGATATTTGGATCTCAATTGGAGGCCGGTTTTATAACTTAAACCCTTTTACATTGTTATTCAACCATTAATCTTGTAATTTCAATGATTCCTTCATTATCTTGATTAATTGCTGGTTGAAAATGGTTAATTCACGAAATCAGAAGTTGTTAGAACTTCAGGGACGAAGCTTGATGATGATGACATCATCATAAGCACACACCTCCCCAAATATCTTGGGCAAACAGTTTGGAAGTTGGGACCAAATAGTTTGGAAGTTGGGACCAAACGGTTTGCAATCCGTTTAGGAGCAAACGGTTTCAAAACCATTTGAGGGAGTTGACCAAGGGTTTACCGTTTGAGAATCCTGTTCCTAATTATGTTGTTTGATAACTCACCAAATGTGATGGGTTAAATCCCAAGGAATCGTGAGTTAAAGGATAATCAGTTAGGTAAACCTAATTGGATTAAGTGCTGATTTTCAATCTGATTCACTTAACCTTTTTGGGAAAACGGTTTCAAAACCGTTTGCGGGAGTTTACCAAGGGTTGACCGTTTTATAATCCTGTTCCTAATTATGTTGTTTGATAACTCACCAAATTTTATGGGTTAACTCCCAAGGAATCGTGAGTTAAAGGCTAATCAATTAGGTAAACCTAATTGAATTAAGTGCTGATTTTCAATCTGATTAACTTGACTTTTTTGGGAAAACGGTTTCAAAACCATTTGAGGGAGTTGACCAAGGGTTGACCGTTTTATAATAAGGTTCCTAATTATGGGTTTTGATAACTCACCAAATTTTATGGGTTAACTCCCAAGGAATCGTGAGTTAAAGGCTAATCAATTAGGTAAACCTAATTGGATTAAGTGCTGATTTTCAATCTGATTAACTTGACCTTTTTGGGCAAACGGTTTCAAAACCGTTTTAGTGAGTTGAACAAGGGTTGAACGTTTGATATTCCTGTTCCTAATTATGTTGGTTGATAACTCACCAAATTTTAGGGGTTAATTCCCAAGGAATCGTGAGTTGAAGGCTAATCAATTAGGGAAACCTAATTGGATTAAGTGCTGATTTTTCAGCTTGATTAATTCGACTTTTTGGGCGAACGGTTTCAAAACCGTTTCAGAGCGTTGAACAAGGGTTGACCGTTTGATATTACTGATCCTAATTATGTTGGTTAATGACTCACCAAATTTGAGGGGTTAATTCCCAAGGAATCATGAGTTGAAGGCTAATCAATTGGGAAAACCCTAATTGGAATTAGTGCTGAAATTCCAATGAGTTGATTTGAGATTTTGGGTTGATTAGCCCAAACGGTTTTAAAACCATTTTGGGATCACCCAAACGGTCTCCAAACCGTTTGGGGGTCAGTCAAGACCATTTTGAGGTCTAGGGTCAAGTATGGATATGTATTTGAATATCCAAAGATGGGGTATGAACCCTAATCGGCTAAATGCTGAGTTTGCAAGTGATTAAGATGATGCTTTGGGTTGATTGGCCCAAACGGTTTCAAAACCATTTGGGGATCACCCAAACGGTTTCAAGACCGTTTGGGGATCACCCAAGACCGTTTTTAGGTCTGGGGTTAAGTATAGTTGACCAATTGAAGGTCCAAAGGTACCAAATCATATTGCAATTAAGTGTTGAATTGTTGATCAACTCGGTAGACCAATCCTTGATGAAATTCCACTAGAATCCAAGGTTTGGATGAGCCAAACAGTTTCAAAACCGTTTGGATCTCATCCAAACGGTTTCAAAACCGTTTGGTGGTCACCCAAGACCGTTTGGAGGTCTAGGGTTGAGTATGGTTAGGTGTTTGAAGGTCTAAAGGTACCAAGTTGATTCACAATCGAATGCTGATTTGGTGATCAATCCAATGATCCAAACTCTAATTGGTTGACTTGGATTATGATGTGGACATGGGAAAATGGTCTCAAGTCCGTTTGGAGGTCATCCAAATGACCTCAAGACCGTTTGGGGTCAGGTCATGCTCAATTTGGATGATGGTTCAATGTTTTCAATGTAACTAATCTTGCATTGATTAATGTTGAAGGATCAATGATTCCAAACCCTAATCCAATTGATTCAAACCCTAATTGGTGATCAATTGAGGGTCAATTGAGGGTCAAATCAGTTGAAGGTTGACCTAATAAACTCAATTGAAGTATGAGTATAGGTCCAATTGATGATTGGTTCCATGAATTCAATGATTGAAGGAATCAACATTGGAAACCCTAATTCAATTGGATACCTTATGTAATGGAGATCCAATGTGATTGAATCTTTGAGAATTAAGATGATGAATGTTCTATTGATCCAATGATGATTAGTAATGATAAACAATGAAGGTACAAAGGTTGAAACCCTAATAGTATCTAAGTGATTAGTACCAATTAAGGGATGAATTCCTAATTACTTATAGGATCAATAACTTGATACACTATGTTAATCATAGTTGTATGTACTTGATTGAAGGGTTGATGTGACCTAATCAAGTTGAAAGGATGAAATAATAGAATTCATATATAAATATGAATCATGTAGTGATCTTCTGTAGCACGACCATGCAAGGTAGCATGGCCGTGGTAGCTTCACTTTGCACGACCGTGCAAGGTAGCACGACCGTGGTGTCTTCCTTTTGCATGACTGTTCCTGGTTGCACGGCCGTGGTACTCTATGCTTGACTTAGAGTTGATTTGAAAATGACTTAACATGGTCATTTTGTTAGTTCCTAATTTAAGGATGAATCCTTAATATTGGCAATGGTTGTTTTTTTAAGTAAATGAATCATGACCAATACATTGCATGATGAATGTGATGATCTAGTGCATAAGTATTAGGATGGGAAATACCCTAATACAAGCTAAGGGAATAAACTCAAGTAAGATGATGATGTTGAGGGAAGTGAAACATCAAGATATGATAGATATCATATCCAACACCCCAAATATTGTTATACCTTGTTGTGTTATAAGTCTAATACAATTGGATGAATGATACATGAGATGTGTGATGAAAATCCTAATCCTGGTAAAGGAATAAGGGTGATACCCTTAAATTAATAGTACATTTATTTCTGCATGGTGTTGATAGATAATTGATGTACTGTTATCATATGTGCTAACCATGCATGTATCATGAGATGATGGGCATAGCCAGGTATGAGCTATGATGTATTATTAATTTGAATATGTTTATTGGGCCTTGTGTTCCATAATATACCTTGTTGCCTGGTAAGAGGTAACAAGAGAGTTAATGGGCCTCAAGTGTCATGATGGATGCTTGTGTAACAAGTATCATGCATATCTTGGTCAGATGACCTAAAGGTGTTAGTTACCTAAGGAAGTGGTAACAGTGCTCAGGTGATGAGCTAAGGGTTTAAATACCCATAATCACATGGTTATGGTATTGAAATTGTGAAAGGATGAGAAATTTCCAGTGATGAATTGAGGTATTAAGATCCCAACACTTTATGAAAAGAGTATGGCTACAGGCCATGACTCCACAATGATAATGCCAAGCTTTAGATATATGATCTAAGCCTGAAGAGAGTTAATGCAATGGTAATGATTCTGTAGTTTGAATAGATGTTATTCATGTTATTCATATTCATTAAAGGATAAGTGACATGTTGATTCTATCAAGTTATAGTTGCAATGCTTCTGATATAGAATAATGTTCTAATCTGTTAGACATTAAAATATATGTTTTCAAATAAATATGATTCCTTTGTTCATATTTATCTTCTTAAGTTGCAATAATAATGTTACTGGCAGAGAGTTATATCTCTCTCTGGGGCAATTTACAATTGTCTCACCCCCGTGGGAACTACATTTTTAGGTGGACGTGGACAAGGAGGCAAAAATCCTTTAGTAGGTGAAGGACAGCAACAGCAGCAGCAGCAGGGACAGCAGTAAAGTCTCAGGTGGAGACACTGGCTATTATGCCTTGTATAGATGTAGATAGAGTCCTATGTGTCGTCTCTGTACTCTCAGGTCCTCAGAGTAGTAGTTAGTGCTTTCGAGATTTTGGCTCAATGGCTCGAGATCTTATACTACCTGTGTTTAGCCTGACAGGACAGTTAATGCTTGTAATTCTTAGAAAGAGATGATACATAATATGTACCTTCAAACAAGAATGTAAATGTGTTACTTTGGTTCTATGTGAGAAAGTTTTCCTTTGATGGATCTCTTGATAAGAAAGGTTTTAATTTTTAGTGATTTTTGATAATCCGCTGTTTAGTAAACACTTACACATTCGTTGATCTCGTTTTCGTGATTCGATCGTCTCACTATACTTTTATTGTTTTGAGTTCAATCATATGGTTTAAGTGATTTGATGTTTAATCGTAGTCACCTTGCCCTAAATCTGAATGTGTGACACTAAAACCAAAGTTGCCCTATGTTCCAATGCTTTCAGTGCATCATACTTTTACTTTTTAAATTTAACCCCATCAATCTAGTCACCTTGCTCCTTTATATATTAATGTTCTGGAGCTTTCAGTTATCTTTCTAGTGGTGCAAAAGTTTCCTCAATTTTTTTTGGGTTAAATCAATTTTGTCCCTTTGTTTAACCTATTTGGGATTTTATTTGAGGGTGTTGCCCAACTAAGAGGAAACCCCCTTAGCTTTCCCAACCATCCAATGTTGGATTCTAAGCCAATCACAACATGCAGAATCTGACCCTATTAGCCCGGACCATCAGATTGAAACCCCCATGGTGGATTTGGGGCTTCTCATTTTGAGGCCCCTTAACCGTGCTTAGGTTCGTATCTAGGAATGGGAGGCTTGGACGGGCCTAGCCGGTGGTTTAGCAAGCGCCTCCATGGCCAAATGACATGTCGCCCAGGTCTTCAGTGAGCTACTTTAGTAAGGGGTCATTGCATCACATGGAACTTGATGTTGTAGCAGGCAGCGTTGGTAGGCGGTAGACAAGCATGTGGGAGCAGGCGCAAGTTGCATGACAGTTGCCAATGGCGGCTAGTGTCTGTGAGAACCAGTTACACTAAACGAGATTACTCAAAACACAAAATACGATTACACATCAATTGAACACAAACCCAGATGGTGGGTCTTCATCAATGATGAAATTAGCTTAATATCCGATGGTGTTAAATGAATATAGTGATGATCCTATCAACCGATGTTGACCTAATATGTCACAACCAATGGTAGATCAGGCCACCACAACTAATGGTGAGTCAATGCTTTAAATGTAGCTTCAATGAAGCCATAAACCAATGGTTTCTTGGTTCAATTGATCTAATGGTTAGACTTATACTCCAATGGATGGTTTCAAAATATGAACCTGATCAACGGTTAGGATCTAACACTTATTCATCTAATAGTTTTATATAATAGACTTCATCCAATGGTTGAGATTGGATTCTTTAACATCTAATGGTTTGGATTGAAACCTATAGTATTACGTATGATTTCTAATAATCTGATTTTGATGGGTTCCCTCATGTGATAAATTTAAGGAGCATGATTGTTGACATGATGACTTGCTTAAAATATAAAACTGATGATGGATTTGAATCTTACAACCTATGCAACCCTTTATGTTATTAAATAAGGGATGTTTAGGGTTTAATGGTGACTCTTTTTAGGTCACAGCTCAATGGATTTACACATGGTTTGTTAAGGTGTTTACTTATGTAAATAACCAATGGTCTTACCTTTTCAACATCCAATGGTTCTAGGTGACGTTGTGGTATGGTGATATGGGTTGAACGGTGATGGAACAAATGGAGGGTTACCCTTAATATGGTAGTCTTACCTTTTCACTCATATGAATAGAAGGGATATTGACCATATTGTGTTGATATGTAACCCTAATGAGGTATCAATTGTTATACCTAGTCTTAATATAACCAAATGCTGTGAAGTGGTTATGAATAGTCCTTGGATGGAGAATACAATCATGGAGTACTCTCTTTTGTGGTTGAACCCTAGTATATTATAATCTGATGGTTACATCTTGAGTTATGTGGAAATCAGTACTTGAGGATGGTATGGAATGTGATGGTGATGCTTCGCCCCATGCTTCCATGATCCAATTTGGATGCCATGAGTTAGGATTTGGGTATGAGTGTTGATTTGTAACATCAAAGTAACCTATCTTGTTGAACCTAACCCTAATGATAATAGATAATGGTAGTTATCCATGCTTCCCTTCCATGAATGGTTAATATAATGATGGAATATCCTTCCTAATGATTGATTTCAACTCTAATGTGTTAACTGGTGGTCATCATAGCTTTATGGTTTATATTTTCTTATACTAAAATTGTACAATGTTAGTGTGATGTGTTGGCTAAATGGACATCTATAAAATCCCTTTGTTTTGATTATGACAAACATTTCATTCTTATTAATCTAACGAGCTACTTGAGTGTGCAGGATGACAAAGCAACAAGGGAAAATCTACAAGCTTACATATTTACATTTTCATGCAATGTAATCACTATTGTAAAAACTTGTACAAAAATATAATGTACAAGTACTTAGAATTGCATGTAAATCAAGCGTTAGATTCTCCCTAGCTAAACACCACAGTTAGACAAGTCATCCCATTCAAATAGGATTATTTTTGCACACTCACACACATAATTAGTGCCTAAATTGAAACCTTGAAACAGGATCAATCTCGGTCGACAAACCCCTCGACCGAGACACTCTCGGTCGACAATCTTCTCGACCGAGAAAGATCCAAAGTAGTTGTTAGACACAACAGACAAGTTAGTTGGCAGTTGAAGAAAGACGTTGCAAATCACTTGTTCCAGAGAGCCTGTCGGTCGACAAAAGTTCGACCAAGTAGGTGTCTCGGTCGACCATTTGTCGACCGAGATGGTCTCTGACAGCAACTGCAGAATAAATTAATTAGCCATTGTTAAAGAAACAACTTTGTACCTAACGGCTAGTTAAGCACTTAGAAACCCCTAGAAGTTGTCTAGAACGTCCTTAAGCATCCTTAGGCCATTCCTATAAATAGGACAAGCCATAGGACACTCAAAACTTACTTGTTACACTTGAGATATACTTGAGCATACTTGAGCAATCTGTTGCAAGCAATTTGAGCATTGTGATCATTGTCCTACTTTCTCCTTAGCTCAAATTCGTGTCCTATAGGCTAGCATCTCCTTACTACAACACTTACACTTCTACACTCATTGGTTAGGAGATCAATACGCTTGATATAGGCAAATCAAGCCTTGTGCTTAAAAGGATAAGTTGTAATTTCTATTTCCTTTCTTGTTCCTTTTTATCCTTTGTATTCTCCTTGCTACTCCTAGGGTTGGAGGCTGCGGATTGGAGAGAGTTTGACTTCTCAGGTGGAGAAGGGGACTTCAAGCTACTTCAAGAAGGCTATCGCACGGGAAGCTACTTCAAGAAGGCTATTGCAACGGGAAGCTACTTCAAGAGGAAGGCTGCTTCAAGGTGGTGCAATTACTTCTAGGTGAAGGCTGCTTCAAGGTTGGGCGATTACTTCTAGGTGAAGGCTGCTTGAAGGGTTTAGGAAAAGAAATTGTATTTTATGTAAAATCCTTGCGAGGTAATAAAATAAATTTCTTTTCAAATCCCGGTTGGGTAAGCAACCGGGTAGTGGGCTGACTTCCTTAGTGTTTGCTAAGGTTGGAACCACTCTAAACTCTTGTCTTCTTGTCCAATATCTTTGTGGTTGTTTGTTTGAGTTAAATAATTGTTAAAATTGTTATAAAACTCTATTCACCCCCTCTAGTAGTTTTCAGTTGGTATCAGAGCGAGGCTTCAAGGAACCCTAACAAGGTCTTGAAGAAATGGGTGACGGAGTGCTCAACAACCTCAACATTGAAGGGACACTTGTTGCTAGGCCTCCAGCGTTCGATGGAACAAACTACCAATATTGGAAGAGAAGGATGGAATTCTACTTCCAAGGAATCAACTGGGATCTATGGAGAATGGTGTCTACTCCATATATGCTCCCTCAAAATGAATTTGCGGAATGGGATGCAAACACGGTAAAGCTGGCCCAAATGAATGCAAAAGCTGTAAGTATCTTATATTGTTCTATTTCGGTAGGAGAATTCAATAGAATATCAAATTGTGATACAACTTATGATATTTGGCATAGACTGTCCATAACCTATGAAGGTACAGTCCAAGTCAAAAATTCCAAAATTAGCTTGCTTAAAACGAAGCTTGAACATTTTCGTATGGATCCTAATGAATCTATTAGTGAAATGTTTTCAAAATTCTCTACCATTGTTAATGGTTTAAGTGCTCTAGGAAAACCTGTCCTTGAGGAAGATCAGGTATCAAAAATCCTTCGATCACTTCCTCCAAAATACAAGCCAAAGGTGACAGCCATTGAAGAAGCAAACGACCTCACTCGACTCAAAATGGAGCAACTCATCGGCAATTTAGAAGCTCATGAGGCAGATCTAGAAGAGGAAGAAAGAAGAGAACGTGAACATCAAAGTGGGAAGAAGAAGGATGTGGCTCTCAAAGCTTCAAAAATCGTCACACAAGAAAGTGAGGAGTCAAGTGAAGAAGAAGGAGAAGAAGCCTTGATTGTCAACGGTAAGAAATATAAAAGGTTTAAATCTAACAAAATTTCTAGTTCTTCTACCCCTCCCAGGTGCTTTGAATGTGGGAAGAAAGGGCATCTCAAAAATGAATGTCCCAAAACAAAGAAGGGAAAGAAAAGCTCACACAAGAAGAAAGGAGAAAAAGCCTATAAAGCTGCATGGGATGAGTCAAGTGAGAGTGAAAGTGGAGAAGAGGTGGAATGTTTAATGGCAAGAGAAGACAATGAAGACTCTCAAGAGGTAAGCCTAATTGATCTTCCTAAAGAGGAGTTAGTTACTAATTTACAAGAAACTCATGATAAATATATTGATGCCAAGAAGAAACTAAAAAAGGCTATAAAATCAAATGATGAGCTCATTGCCAAATTAGATAAACTTGCTTCTGAAAAGAACAACATTGATCTTGAGAATTTATCTTTAAAAACATCTTTAGATGATTGTACTAGAAAGCTACTCACTTTAGAAACAAATGTTGATTTTCTTTCTAAAGAAAAGACTGATTTGTTAGCTAAACTACAAGATTTTCAAACTCAGCCTATTTTGTGTAACCATTCGGACTATGATAATCTTGTAAAGGAAAAGGACTCATTGTTTTCTGATTTAGATCAAGCAAGAAAAGATCTACACAAAAAAATGAATGACATTGCTATGTTGCAAAGAGAACTTTATGAGTTAAGAAGAAACGATATACTTGATAACATACTAAGAGTTGGCACTGTTTTCAATGGAAGAAAAGGTTTGGGATATGCTCCAAAGAAAAATCAACCCAAAAGAACTCAAACTAGGTTTGTACCTAAGAATACAATGGCTAGAAAGAGAAATGAAGTTGATTCTATTACTTGCCATTTCTGCTTATGTCTTGGACACTATTCCTTTTCATGCCCCTACAAGACTAAGGAGTCCGACTTAGTTTGGATCCCAAAACCCCAAACTTAGTAGAGTGGAATGTAGTTGAGATATGACCAAATGCTTTATTTTGCTATTTATATTGTCTTATCTCAACTAAACAAAAGGTGTCATGCATACTGTTATTTTTCTGCATTATTGTACTGAAATAGAAACCTTGTCGGTCGAAGTATTGTCGACCGAGCTTTGGATCGGTCGAAGTATTGTCGACCGACTAGATGTCTTTAACAAATCAAAATTTACAGCACCTATTTCGGTCGAAAATTAGTCAACCGAGAAAATTTCTGCGTTTCTTTGCTTGTAATACAGTAACCTTCTCGATCGACAAATTGTCGACCGAGACAGATGTCGGCCGAACAATTGTCGACCGACTGGACTTCTGATTCAAAACTTTTATACAAATCTATATTTAAATGATTCTAACCATATCGGACCATCACATGGGTACCAAAATCTACATTCTAATGCAGGAATGGGTGGTTGATAGTGGATGTTCCAAACATATGACCGGAAACAAGGATGCATTCCAAACTTTTGAAGAAAAGAAAAGTGGAACAGTCACTTTTGGAGACAATGGTAAGGGAAAAATCGTTGGAATAGGTAATGTTGGTACAAACCTCGAAATTAAGAATGTTCTACTTGTTGATGGTTTGCACCATAACTTGATAAGTGTTAGTCAATTATGCGATAGTGGTTATGATGTGTTATTTAACAAAACCTGCTGCAAATTATTAATAGAAAATACTACAAATGTTGTTTATGAAGGAAATAGAGTTGGAAATCTTTATATTCTTAAACCAAACTCTATGAAAACAGTAGTGGGAAAATGCTTGCTTGCAAATGACAATACCTTACAAATATGGCATAAAAAGCTAGGACATGCTAGTTCACATGTTATCAAAAAGTTAGTGAAATATGATCTTGTTCGTGGATTGCCTACTTTATCTTTTGATCAAGTTGAAAACTATGAACCATGCACAATGGGAAAGCAAACCAAAACATCTTTCAAATCAAAACATGTACTTAGCACCAGTAGATCATTAGAATTAATTCATATGGATTTATTTGGACCAATGAGGACACAATCAATCGGTGGTAAGAGATACTATTTTGTTATCGTTGATGATTATAGTAGATATACATGGGTACATTTTATTGCAACTAAAGATGATACTATTCATGTTTTTATGCAATTTTGTTCCAAGATTGAAAATCTCTTACAAAATAAAATATGTACCATTAGAAGTGATCATGGTGGGGAATTTGAAAATCATACATTTGAGGCCTTTTGTACATCTCAAGGGTATACTCATAATTTCTCGGCTCCACGTACCCCACAACAAAATGGTATAGTTGAAAGGAAAAATCGATCCCTACAAGAAATGGCTAGAACCATGATGCTTGAACACAACACACCTAAAACCTTTTGGGCTGAAGCTGTAAACACTGCATGTTATGTGCTAAATAGAGTAACTGTTCACTCTCATTTGAAGAAAACTCCATATGAAATAATACATTCTAAGAAACCTAGAGTTGACTACTTTCATACCTTTGGCTCCACATGCTACATTTTAAATACCAAAGATGATAGAGACAAATTTGATTCTAAATCACACAAAGCATTCCTTTTGGGATATTCCACTTCTAGCAAAGCTTTTAGAGTATATAACACTATCTCTAGAAAAGTTGAGGAATCCATTCATGTTTCTTTTCATGAGGAGTCAAAATCTGAAAATCTAGAAATTACTGATCTCACTAATCAATTCGAAAATTTAACCATACCAAATGATAATGAAAAAGCTACTACATCCAATCCCCAAGTTGAAACACAACCTACACCTAGGCTTATCAAGGATCATCCCCAAGAACTGATTATTGGAGATCCAAATGATAAAGTCAAAACTCGGTCTTCCTTCAAAGATGTAGCAAACATGGCCTTTGTTTCTATCATTGAACCTAAAAAGATATCCGAAGCTCTTAAGGATGATTATTGGATAATAGCCATGCAAGAAGAATTGAATCAATTCACTAAAAATGATGTATGGGATTTAGTTCCTAAACCACAAGATAAAACCATAATAGGAACTAAATGGGTTTTTAGGAACAAGCTAAATGAGTCAGGAGAAGTAATAAGGAATAAAGCTCAGTTAGTAGCACAAGGATATAATCAACAAGAAGGAATAGATTTTGATGAAACATATGCACCCGTAGCTAGACTTGAAGCTATTAGGATGTTACTAGCTATTGCTGCCCATAAAAACATTAAGCTCTATCAAATGGATGTCAAAAGTGCATTTCTAAATGGAATTATTCAAGAAGAAGTTTATGTTGCCCAACCACCTGGCTTTGAAATACCGGAAAAAGGTGACTATGTTTATAAACTTAAGAAAGCACTTTATGGTTTAAAACAAGCACCTAGAAATTGGTATGAACGGCTCAAAACATATCTTTTTGATAATGGTTTTTCTATTGGAAATTCAGATTCTACTTTATTTTTCAAAACATATACATCTGATTTCCTAGTTGTGCAAATATATGTTGATGACATTATTTTTGGAGCTTCAAATGATTCATTGTGCACACAATTTAGTGATATTATGCAAAAAGAATTTGAAATGAGCCTCATGGGTGAACTAACTTTCTTTCTTGGTTTTCAAATTAAGCAAACACCTGCAGGAATTTTCATAAGCCAAGAAAAATATACTAAAGAACTCTTAAAACGTTTTGGAATGGATCAATGCAAACATGCTACTACTCCTATGGCTACTTCTGTCAAAATTGATAAGGATGAAAATGGGGAACCTATTGATGATTCCTTATATAGAGCCATGATTGGTAGTTTGCTTTACTTAACGGCTTCTAGACCGGACATTATGTTTTCTATTGGTCTGTGTGCTCGATTTCAATCACAACCTATGCATTCTCATTTTCTAGCGGTTAAACGAATTCTTCGTTACCTAGCCGGTACTACCTGCTTTGGTTTATGGTATCCAAAAGGACAATCCTTGGATTTCAAAGCTTATACTGATGCGGATTATGCCGGTTGTCGACTTGATCGCAAGAGTACTAGTGGTGGCTGTTTCTTATTAGGGAGAGCTTTAGTATCTTGGTTTAGCAAGAAACAAAATACGGTTTCCCTATCTACAACTGAAGCTGAATATATGGCAGCTGGGTCTTGTTGTGCTCAAGTGCTTTATATGCAACAAGTGTTAAGCGATTATGGTTTTAATCTTTCATCTACGCCTATTTTTTGTGACAAAACAAGCACCATAAACTTAGCACACAATCCTATTTTACATAGCCGAGCTAAACATATTGAAATCCGTCATCATTTTTTAAGGGATCACATCTCCAAAAATCATGTTTCCCTTCATCATGTTGATACGGAAGATCAATTGGCTGATATTTTTACAAAACCGCTTCCACTAGATCAATTTAACAACATTAGGAAGCAATTGCTTATCACTCCTTTGGAGGATGTTTTCTTTGATATTTGTGCTACTTAAACAAAAACTCTTGTTTACATTTTTGGCTTTTAAATGGACATCTTTTTCATTAGATTTGATGGGATATCTAATTAAGGGGGAGTTTTTATTCTTAACGGTTATCTTTTTGAAATGACAAAGGGGGAGAGATAAATATAAAATTAACATTTAGTAATTATGTCAAACTCAATTAATGAGTTTCATAAATAAACTCTTGGCTTTACATTGAAAGTTGCTATATTCCCAAATGATCTGGATTTCATGTTCCATAATTCATGGGGAATAATAAGCACACATTTTATACACAAGAGAAAAAGCTACAAAAGGTAATCTAAAGGTATGAAACTCATATGTTTTATATTTCCTTTATTTATATTTTGGAAATGTTTGTCATCTTCAAAAAGGGGGAGACTGTTGGCTAAATGGACATCTATAAAATCCCTTTGTTTTGATTATGACAAACATTTCATTCTTATTAATCTAACGAGCTACTTGAGTGTGCAGGATGACAAAGCAACAAGGGAAAATCTACAAGCTTACATATTTACATTTTCATGCAATGTAATCACTATTGTAAAAACTTGTACAAAAATATAATGTACAAGTACTTAGAATTGCATGTAAATCAAGCGTTAGATTCTCCCTAGCTAAACACCACAGTTAGACAAGTCATCCCATTCAAATAGGATTATTTTTGCACACTCACACACATAATTAGTGCCTAAATTGAAACCTTGAAACGGGATCAATCTCGGTCGACAAACCCCTCGACCGAGACACTCTCGGTCGACAATCTTCTCGACCGAGAAAGATCCAAAGTAGCCGTTAGACACAACAGACAAGTTAGTTGGCAGTTGAAGAAAGACGTTGCAAATCACTTGTTCCAGAGAGCCTGTCGGTCGATAAAAGTTCGACCGAGTAGGTGTCTCGGTCGACCATTTGTCGACCGAGATGGTCTCTGACAGCAACTGCAGAATAAATTAATTAGTCATTGTTAAAGCAACAACTTTGTACCTAACAGCTAGTTAAGCACTTAGAAACCCCTAGAAGTTGTCTAGAACCTCCTTAAGCATCCTTAGGCCATTCCTATAAATAGGACAAGCCATAGGACACTCAAAACTTACTTGTTACACTTGAGATATACTTGAGCATACTTGAGCAATCTGTTGCAAGCAATTTGAGCATTGTGATCATTGGCCTACTTTCTCCTTAGCTCAAATTCGTGTCCTATAGGCTAGCATCTCCTTACTACAGCACTTACACTTCTACACTCATTGGTTAGGAGATCAATACGCTTGATATAGGCAAATCAAGCCTTGTGCTTAAAAGGATAAGTTGTAATTTCTATTTCCTTTCTTGTTCCTTTTTATCCTTTGTATTCTCCTTGCTACTCCTAGGGTTGGAGGCTGCGGATTGGAGAGAGTTTGACTTCTCAGGTGGAGAAGGGGACTTCAAGCTACTTCAAGAAGGCTATCGCACGGGAAGCTACTTCAAGAAGGCTATTGCAACGGGAAGCTACTTCAAGAGGAAGGCTGCTTCAAGGTGGTGCAATTACTTCTAGGTGAAGGCTGCTTCAAGGTTGGGCGATTACTTCTAGGTGAAGGCTGCTTGAAGGGTTTAGGAAAAGAAATTGTATTTTATGTAAAATCCTTGCGAGGTAATAAAATAAATTTCTTTTCAAATCCCGGTTGGGTAAGCAACCGGGTAGTGGACTGACTTCCTTAGTGTTTTCTAAGGTTGGAACCACTCTAAACTCTTGTCTTCTTGTCCAATATCTTTGTGGTTGTTTGTTTGAGTTAAATAATTGTTAAAATTGTTATAAAACTCTATTCACCCCCCCTCTAGTAGTTTTAATGATGATGACCAATCATATAGCTTCCTTATATGTTGATATAATAAAGGAATACTCTTAATGCTAAGTTAATCCTGCAATGTTATCATGTAAACATATTTTAGTTATTTATTGCGACATCATGTTGAGCCTGTGCATCACATGAGTGGTGATGTTTGTTGAGCCTTTTTATAATGTGTGGAAAGATAATGATGAACTTGTAGGGAATGATATGATGGTCTTAATGACCTTTGGGCATGGTTGAGTCCTGAATGAGGTATAATCCTCTTATGTTTACAAGGGTTGATACCCTATGATATTGTGCTAAGGATTTATACCTGTAATGGTATGATGACAAGTGCAGTCTCATGAATGGCAAGTGAATAGCATCATGTGATGATTAGTAGACAAACAATATGTCTCATATGTTTTATATCTTCTAAAATCGTTATATAGCAATGTTTTCTAGAGATGAATTAGGGTCTGTATGTCCACTTGTATGATGCAGCCTTAATTCACCCAATTGGAAATAATTAATCAAGTAAAATTCGAATCATATAGTTTTATGATCCATAGATCCATCTGAGTGTCTGAACTTGACAGATGGTGAAACGAGTATTCCTAAGTGAAACTCATAGAGCATACTATTGAGTATGTGGGGTGCTTGTCATTCAGAATCCAAGTGTTTTGGTAGGATGACTACAGACATACCTAGCCCTCAGTTTGAGAATGGTTGTGGTTGTCTCTCAGTCATTATATATGTGATGAGATCGGAGGACAACTGTGGTTGTACATCAGATGGTAGGGTATGCGTACCTACCTCCTTTTACTAGTGTCGTGACCTGTACCAAGGACAGACTAGGTTGTTAGAAGCTTGAACTTATGTGTCATTGTGGCAGACCCTACTGGCCGGGGGCGGAAAAGATCTTAGGAGTCCGACTCTTCCTAGATTTTGTATGGCATTGATTTTGACTTAGTAGTGGTCAGTTCGATTTTGAGTGGTATCCTCAAATTCCTCAGGGCATAATAAAAGATGTAAGACAGACGTGTAGCATATCTGTTTAGGGTCATGCATAATGCTTCATATTGGATGATAACACTTGTTTACTTTCTTTTCACTGAGATCATGTATAGTATACTAAGTGATGATAGATATTCTTCTGATGTAGTTATGCTCACGTTGTAAACATGCTTATGTTGTCAGATATACTGACACTAATAGTTAAGATGATACTGCTAGCTATGTTTAATATTGCAAGCCATGCCTATGTAATTAGAAATTCTTAAATTGTTAATCATGCCTACGCATTTAATTGTGCTATGATGTTAGTTCTACTTAAGATATAGATTTGTTCCCTTTATTTGACATGCAAATATTGATAGCCATGTTATGTTATTAGACATATTCATGATGTCAAGGATTCTTAGGATACTAGATTTCTTGTGTTGTTAGCAAGGCATATGATGATAGTCAAATTAATTATGATGATTGTTATTAGATGTGATTTGATGAAATTTGAGTAGATATCTATCCATGGAAATGGATTTATCAGTTACTTGTATATACATGATAATAATACTTGTTGCTAAGATTATTTTCTTAATCCGGTTAGCATACTTGAACTTTTCAATATGTTCAATTCATTATTAAATACTCCAACTGCTCAGTTATCTACTATTTAATCAGATGTGATAAATATATGTTGGAGAGAGTTATATCTCTCGTTGGGACTGGGTCTCACCTCGTGGGTCACCAGGTGATCGACAACAGTGAGACCTAGAAACCCTAATATGGACCATCAGTTGATAGGTGCTTAGCACCATAGGTGGTGATACCAACCTGAACTAAATCATCTCCTTCTTTAGGAAGAACATGTAAATGATTGTAGGTTCATCTAGAACTGGAAACACAATAGGAAACACCATAAAAATCGAATTCCCAAACAAGCTTAGCTTCTTAAAGTTAAATCACCATTTTTAAGTAAGAACATGAGCTAACAAGCTTATAGTAAGAAATATAAGCAAAGAGGGTTATAAAACTCGCCTCTACTGAGAAGAAAAGACTTCTAGAAGCAAGAAACTTGAGAAAATAAGAGAAGAAAACCCAGGTTTTAGATCTAAACTCGGCCAAGTAGGCACTTTTCTCCACAAAGAAGCAAAACCCTAGAAGAAGAAGAAGCAACAAAGGTAGATTCTTGAGTTCTAGAGAAACTTATACCATGGAACAACAAGGTTCCGACCTGGAAAAAGGTAGGAGGCAGAAAAATAGAGAAATAAACGGAGGAAAGAAGGGGATACTTACTTGTTTAGGTCAAGATCACCAAGAAGGATATTTAGAAAACTTAAAGGAAGCAAATCGTAACCCTAGATGCTTCTACCAAGAAAATCCACACCTTCTTCCTTGGATAGC
This sequence comes from Alisma plantago-aquatica, assembly GCA_963693085.1. Classification (NCBI taxonomy): domain Eukaryota; kingdom Viridiplantae; phylum Streptophyta; class Magnoliopsida; order Alismatales; family Alismataceae; genus Alisma; species Alisma plantago-aquatica. The sequence continues at coordinate 1,069,375,472 of OY856410.1, forward strand.
AGATCCATAGACAAATAGAGGAAGGACGATGCTCTTAGAAGGAGGGAAGTGGTAGAGAGAAAAAGTTTCATTTGGGAGCTTAAGGATAGATATAAAAAGCTTGGAGGTCAAGGTAGAGAAAAAGCATGAGGTGTACAAGTAGCTCCCAATGTGTCCATGGTCTTAAACTATTAAGGATATACAAAAAACCACACAAGAAGATGACCTAACATTCATGGAGACCTGATTAGGCACCGTTTGTTGAATTCCCAAGCCAAGAAAATAAACCATTGGTTGATAGCTCCTAAAGGTAGCTCATCCATAAAGGGGTAAACCCTAAAATACCCTTGAAGTAAACACCTCCAAATTAAGGTACTATAGAGAACCACATGTCTCACCAAGCTAAAAAATGATAAGATAAAATCTAATGAACATAATGCAAATGAAAATTTTCAATGAAAACATCTCAATTGAGTAAATTGCATAAAAGTCCAAAATGTGCATAAAATTGCATAACTTGCACAAATATTGTCCAAATTGGACCAAATTTGAAACGTAAGCTTGTCACATGATACCAAAACACATCACAAGGTTATATTAGGGTTTTAAGAATTAAATAATGGTAATTAAGCATGTTATACCATTTAAGAAAGGTTAGGGGTCTCAAAGTGTCACTCAACAGTCGTGGGCCAGCTGGAGCCGACACCGTTGGGATGGGTCAATGCTCACATGGGGCCATGGGTCCAAAGATCTAAAATACAACCGCTCAACTATTTAATCCAGAATCAATGGTTTAAAAGGAACTAATTTAGTTTTTTTTGGAAAATCATAGTAAATCACCCCTTGGGCCTTTTTGGACATGTAATATACGATTTTGGAACTAGAGCTTGAGATATAACCATGAAAATAGGTTTCATGACCTAAGTCTTCTCGTAGTTCCACTAGTGTACTAAGGTGATAACTTTTCATGTCATTTTACATTATTTAGTGATAGTTATGCCATATTATGTTTTTCTTGTGTCAGTAATGATATCTTGTTGCCTTAAACCTGTAAATCAGTAACTTTACCTTACTTGGGGCTTTATTAATGTTTTGTATCGTCTTCATAGGGATTTAATGACTCCTTTGATCTAAGAATAACATCCTTTATGTGTATGAATGATGAAACTTGATCAAGATGGAAACTTTATCCTAAATTGTTATCTTATGATCATCTTTCTTTAAAATAAGTACACTTTATGATGCTTTGTGCCATTTTCAACTAAGATCTTATGCCTCATTGCCATGAATAACTTATACGACACTAAACACTTATCTGTATACACTAATTGGCCCCAGAGTGTGATGTTTAAGTACTTATAGATTGAATATTTAATCCTTTTGATATAGTGGATACTTAATATGTAATTATCTATGATCACCTTCAAATAAATATCTATAATTTCTTATGCACTAAATGCCATGTGGCACACTCTTTTAGACTCTTGACTACTTGTAACATGTATGTGACACCTAACATGATCTAAATGCACATGTAATTGTTAGCATTTATATTGCAAGAATCATGCACCAAAGTTATCCATACCATTTTAATGACTTCAAATAAGTAGAATTATCATACTATATCTCTACATCCTAACTTTATCTGCTTAATGCTTCTATAACCTTGAAATTGACCGTATTTCATGAAATTGATATAATATGACTAGTTGTGATCTTATATGATTAAAATTTGATGGAAATATAAATCTCAATCTTCCCCTATATATAAATTAGAGTTTACCCTGATCTTGCATCACTCATAATGTGGATGGTTCACCTAGACCTAGGGTGTTATGATGATACTTGGATTGTGATGATTACTTACATGCATGGTTGGAACCTTAGATCTAAGAATGAACTATCTAAAACCTAGGCCTAGGGGAACATCCACATGGAAAATATGTTGTCTATATTATCAATAACCAATTGATATAAGACACCTTATCATGTATTTTTACATCTTAGGCCACCTTGGGTTGGACCTTCTCTAGGAATCTTATTCAAGAATCATAATTTTTTCACTACTTAGAAGGTACGCTTCATCTCGTGACCCTACTATGATATTGGCTTGACTGTATATATGCTTGTATAATTTCTTGGCTGCCTAATTTCTTCATTAAGCTATTATTCCTATGAATACTACTTTCATGTTTGATTATACTATATTGACAAACCTTGAACATAATCTAGAAAAATCCATTATATAACCCTTCACACTTGTAGGAATTTTTGGGGTAAGGGCAAAATGCATAATTAAAATAGGTATTAGCTCATTGACATTGGTCTTGAGGGCCCTCATGTAGAAATAGAGTGACATATCTCATGTAGAAATAGGGTGACATTTAGACTTTGAGTCTCAAATGCCCCCTCACAGACTCTTCCCTAGGAATTAATCAAAAGGCCTATGTCGATATAATGATAAGGAAACATAATACATGGTTTGTATAAAAGAATTTCATTTAAAGTGTTCTTGCCTTGTTTCTACTTCTTTCTTGTTTCTAGCCAAGCAATTTTTATATTAATTTTTAAGTGTGTCCTTGCCTTGTTTCTACTTCTTTCTTGTTTCTAACCAAGCAATTTTTATATTACTTTTTAATTATGTCCTTGCCTTGTTTCTACTTCTTTCTTGATCTAATGTTTCTAGCCAAGCAACTTTTATATAACTCTTAATTGTGCTTACATATCTTTTTAGAATGTGCTTAATGTTTTAGCATTAATATGTTTTGTTTATCCAATTTTTAGTGTCCATATGAGGATGCACTGCACTCAAGACTCTAGATCTAAAATGACACAACGATGGTGTAAGGCCCCTGGCCTAGCTTAGTGATTGAGTATTCTTGCTTTTCTTAATAAGTGCTTGAACCTTAATCTAATCTCTTGAGATGCTTTTATAACAAGTGACAATCTTATGCTTTTAGTTTGGTCCTAATTGGAGGATGTTGGAGCTATGTGCCCTAATTTTGGACCAAGTTTCAATTTACCCATGTTGAGGGGTTGAATCGTAATTTGTCACATGTAGAGTATGTCCCTTGTACAAAAGCATCATGAGGGAAAAGATGATGTTGAAGGGCACCTTGTTTGGACCACGGTTGATGATGTGGCATCATGTGATGATGTTAGGGTTTCTAGGGTTTTGCTTGGTGGAGCATGGTGTTGACCATGTTGATCTTGGTTGAGTGTTTCAACCACGTCGGTGTCTCTTGAGTGTGTTTTGACCGATACAACTTTTTTGGGTTATGTTTGTTTTGACCCTTGGTGTGTCTCGAGCACAACAAGGGTGGTGGTGACTCATGTTGTCGACACCCCACCTAGGTTGTATCACCATATGTTGCATGCATGTGTTAAGTGGTTACATGGTTGTTTCCTTAGTGTACAAGTGTCCTTTTGGTTCTCTTTTATGTTGAACCTCATTACCTTCCACCTCCCTCCTACCCACATGTATATAACCTCTCTGTTCTTCATGCAATAAATCCTTTTGATCCGTTTCCTTCTCATATCTTGCTTTGCTGACCTTGGAGCTTGGTGGAGCTAGAGGGTGCTAATCTTGGTGATTTGGTGACCGATCACCTTTGCATGTGATGTTCTTGAGTTTGATCATCCTTCTTGTGGTGATCTTTGGTGATCTTATTCCTTGGTAAGTGGTTTTGAACCATTGATCTCATTTTCTTTGCACCCTATCTTCTTCTTCTTTCCATCTCGGCCCTGAAACTGTGGATCTACCATGGTGGTCACCTTGAGAGAAACTTCCATTCACAAGGGTCAGAGTGTAAGGAGGCGATATCACCCCTCACTAAAATTTAACAAAAAATATAAAACATCCCTCTTTATATAAAATTTGATGATGAAGGATGCATGCATAATAATTCCATTTAAATAAGCATGAACCAAATAAAAAATTATCAATAGTAGCAACGGAAGAAAAAGATGAGAAACATATGCTATTACATAGCTTTATTACAAAGGTTTATAACATAAGATTGAACATGATCTAGCAATAGTAACCTAGTCATCTTGGTAGTCTCACTCTTGGTCAGCTACTTCTTGTTCTGGTTCTATCCCTTATCCTGGCTTTTGGTGGTTGGGGTCACCCAACAAAAGGAGATAAAATGTATGTGTCAATTATGGAATAAGGACCTTTTAACAACTTATAAAATGCCAAGAAAAAAAGTTCACTAATTATGAGAGTTCATGAGTATGAGGCAAGTAACACAATAAAGAATTTTGCCAATTTAAATAATAATAAGAGAGAGAGCATGCATGATTAAATATGACTATATTAAACTAACATAGGGCTGAGGCACCTACCTAACCTCAACCTCTAGGTGAGAGAATTTATACATTCCCAAACACCCAAAAAAATTTATAAAGTGGAGAGAATTGTCACATTCCCCTGGGAAAATTTACACATGCCCACTATTGGTGGTTGTATAGATGTACACTATATTAGTTAAATAGTCATTTTCATCATCATGTTAAAGTATTTCAATGGCAGATATAAGAATTTTAACAACAATGCAAGTGGGGTCCAAGACCCTAGAATAATTTATGCAATAACCAGAAAAATAAATTAAAATAGGCGCATGCCTCATTGTGAAAATAGGGTTGGATAAGTAATGCCCAACTTTAGGGTTAGAATTCACATACCTCACTTGAATTATCTTAGATTTGTCTTTAATTCAATTATTGATGTACAAGATCCTTAAACCCTAGATTCAAGTATTTTATCACAAGGATTAGGGTTTGATGCAATGTTAAGGTTGAAACCCTAGTTTTACACCTTCAAGAAAAAACTTCGATTTTGGGTTTGAAAACTAGGACAATCGACTGGTGATATTCTTCTAACTAAGAAAACATATTTATTTAACTAATTTGAGGTTAAAATGAATTAGTTATTAATTTTAGAACATTTTATATAATTAAAATGGTATTCAAAATAAACATAAAAAAAGGAATCAGAATCAGGACGCAAAAACCATAAAATCGGATTCTACTTGAAAAATGCTTTCCAACAACTATTTATTTGCATTTTTTCTAACCAAGCCTCGATTTAATATGAATTAAACAATATCAGCCAATCAAAATCCAAGAAAATGTCACATAGGCATAAAGAGCTTGCAAAGGCATGGGCCACAAAGTCCGGACCCATGCTAACTTGTGCCAATCACATTTAGCCCAGTCAGCCGATCCGCGCTCGTGTGGCTTCGGTCAAGTACGAGTGAGCGGAGGGCTAAATCACTGAAATGCCCATGGTTGTAAAATCAAATCGATTAAATTTGCAGGGACACAAGAGTCGTTTGAATGTAACAATTAGCTAGTCAAGAAATAAAAGAAGAAGGGTGAGATTACGATAAAGCCCATGCGAGTTAAATGGATGCATTAAACTTGCAAGGACTCCAGGGTCATTAGACCTCCTAGATTGTTGCTGCTTGATCCATGGATTCCAAGCACAACTTGGAGCTCGGGACTCCAAGGGGTCAGATCGCAACCTGGGCGAGAGGACATGAACGGAGACCAAGAATAGGTTCCCCAAGATCTCCCGATCACAATGACCGATTGGACAAGTCCCAGCGTGCCAACAACACTAGAAAAAGGTCCAGCCATGGCCAGAACAAGGGAGCAACCCCGAGATCCAAACCAAGGACAAGAGCCAATGCTCGAGAAGAAAAAGGTCAGAACACCATTTGCGGATGATGCGCGGGTAGAACTCTGGTATTTGTAAGGGTGGAGGAGTGTGGATACAGAATAAAATCAAGCGGAGGTGAGGTGATGGAACCGAGCTATAGGTCGGAGCGTTTGAGGCTTTCACGAGGTAAAATGAGAGTATGAAATGGAAGAGCAGAGGTAGGAGATGGTTACCATGACATCGATTAGGCTGAGGTGGTCAGAGGTGTGAGCTGTAGGTCACCATCGCTGAGGAAGAAGGTTGACTAGGCCAGTGAACTTTGGGGGTGATTGAGATCCAATTGACAGTGGAGGAGGGTTGCTAACGGCCTGAGGTTCCCCAACCTGTCCTTATATAGGCGGGAGGGGGACTCTAGAACCCTCGGTAACTCCATGGTGGATACGAGAGGTTAACCTTGATTGGGCATTTCTCCTATGGTGGAGGAGACAGAACGAGCTATGGCTCGTTAGAACTGGCGGAGGAAGGCAGAGAGAGTAGAGGAAGAACCACTTGATTTGGTGAGGAGGGGAGAGAAAATGGGGTCGAGGAGATGTACAATCGAATTGACTGAATGGTCAAAGGTAGGGGATGATCATCGGGCCATCAGATCGGTTGGGAATTAAAACAAGGCCATTAGATGCACGTCACAGATAATTTGGATCAATTTTAGCGTTATGTATGATATGAATGATATCGATTAATGCACTATAGTTACACTATATTCATTTCTTATAAAATTGATTTGAAGGTCCAACCATGTCCAAATGACCACAAATTTTAGCCATAGGCTAGATTTAATATATAGAATAATTCTATATATTTAGTTTCTACCTTTGGCCTTCAACCATTATATGGCTCACTAATATGTGTATTAATGTGTAAATTGTGTGAATTATAATGGAAATGCTTTTAGTGTATCTTTTGGTTACATTTCGAGATAAGTAATCCAAGAGTCTTATACCACCATATTAATCACATTTTCAAGTTTTATTACCCCCATAAGATGAGAGAGAGGGAAAGAGGGGTATTACACCCTTTACTAATATCTATTCTCATTATTATTATCCAATTGATCATAAAACTCTTAAATTAACATATAATTATCATTCCATTTTTGTGAACATTTGCATCATGGCCCTTACTAAAAGTTTTAATTGAGGTAATTGTGCACTAACCCTTATGTTGGCATGTATATTTTCTCCAAACCACTCAATTCCCATAAATTCAACATCAAGGACATATGAAAGGGGAAATAAGATAACATGAAGAATGGGGTGGAATTTGTAATTATTATTTGAAATTCAGTTCGTTACAATACTCCACCCATTAGAAAAGATTTTGTACCAAAAATCTCATACAAAAAGAGAAGGGTGATATCAGAGCATTTCATCTCTCAGCTCCCACGTTGATTCCTCTAACCCATAGTACTTCCACAACACCTTCACTAACTCGATTTCCTTATTCTTCAATTGTTTGACCCAAGTGTCTAGGATCTTCATTGGTAACTCCTCGTAGGTTAGGTTTTCATGAATCTCCAAGGGTTCTATTGTGAGAACATGCGAAGGATCTTTCACATACTTTCTCAGCATCAAGACATGAAAGACATTATGGATCTTGTTACAGGTAGGCGGAAGGGATAGACGATATGCACACTCCCCTATATTAGCTAAGATCTCAAAAGGTCCCACATAAAGAGGACTAAGATTGCCTTTGAATTTAGATTGAGAAATTGAGCATATAGGCTTGACCTTCAGGAATACATGGTCACCTACTAGGAAGCTCAATCATACCTATTCTTTTTGGCATGCATCTTTTGTCGGTCTTGAGCGACTTTCATACACTTTTTAATCAACTGGACCTTTTCTATCATCATTTGCATGTTATCAGTCTTCACTAGAGTGTGTTCTCCCACATCATCCCAATGCAACGGGGAATGACAAGGTCTTCCATACAAAGCTTCATACGGAGGCATCCCTATGCTGGCTTGGTAGCTATTATTTTATGTAACCTCAACCAAGGGTAGATATCTATCCCATGCAACTCCCCAGTCCATCACACAAGCACGAAGCAGATCCTATAGAATCTACATAGTTCTTTCTGAGTAACCATCAGTTTGTGTGTGTTAGGTAGTACTGAACCATAGATCGATTCCCATTTCTTCTTGAATTTGGCTCCACAAACAAGAGGTGAACTTGGGATCACGGTTAGAAACTATCACTTTAGGTACACCATGCAGACAAACAATCCACTCCAAATATAATTGTGCCATGTCTTCAACCTTGTAATTGGACTTGAAAGGCAAACAGTGGGCAGAATTAGTGAGTCGATCAATTACAACCCACACAACATCATAGCCTTTCCTGATCTTGGAAAAACTAGTGACAAAGTCCATTATTATCTTCTCCCACTTCCATTTTGGAATTTCAAGCGGATGGAGAAGACCACCCAGTCATTGATGTTCTATCTTCACTTAATGACAAGTCAAGTAACTAGACACATATATAGCTATATCATTCTTCATATTCTTCCACCAGAAGCTTCGTTGTAGGTCCTTGTACATTTTGGTCATTCCAGGATGAATTGTGTACTTAGACCCATGAACTTCACTCAAAACTTTTTGTCGTAAGTCATTGATATCAGGGATCCAAAATCTTAGTCAAAAGAAGAGAGAACCATCCACTCTAATAGAGAAATTAGATTGTGGTTTCAAGGTTAAGGTCTTCATTTCTTCTAACTCAGGACTTTCTAAATGGGCAGCAATAATATCTAAAATCTAGCTTGGGGTGATTGATAAGCTAGCCATGTGAACACATCACTTATCGACAGCTTCATCATTCGGAACCTCTTTAGGTTGGGGTTGCCATCCAGAAACAAATTCTAGATTCTTCCATATAGAACAAGTTATTGTAGAACAAGTTCCAGCTTTCTTTTGAATCAAGGCATCAACAACTACATTAGCTTTACCGAGATGATAAGTGATGGTAAAGTCATAGTCCTTGAGATATTCCATCCATCTATGCTGTCTCAGGTTCAGGTCCTTTTGTTTCAAGTGGTATTTTAAGATTTTATGATCAGAGAAGACCTCGAACTGAACTCCATAGATGTAGTGTCACTAGATTTTTAGAGCATGTACAATGGCTACTAGCTCTATATTGTATGTAGGCTAGTTTTCTTCATTCGGCTTCAGCTGGAGGGAGGCATAGGAAATCACTTTGCCTTCTTACATCAGAACACATCCCAATCCTTACTTGGAGGCATCAATGTAAATAACATAAGGTTTGCCTTCAGCAAGTAATGCAAGCACAAGAGCAGATGTCAAGCATTTATTCATCTTTTAGAAACTATCCTCTCATTCAGGAGACCAAACAAACTTGACTTCCTTTTGTGTCAACTTTGTCATAGGGAGGAATAGTTCTGAGAAGTTCTTGATAAACTTTCGGTAGTAACCTGCCAGTCTGAAGAAACTATGGATTTTAGACGGATTCTTTGGAACCTTCCATCTGGTTACATCTTCAACTTTCACGGGGTCAACGAAAATGTGTCCATCAGAAATGACATGGCCCAAGAACATGACTTCTTTGATCCAGAACTCACACTTTGAGAATTTTGCATAGAGTTGATTTTCTCACAGTGTAGTGAGTGCCAGTCTCAAATGTTCACGATGATGTTCTTCAGACTCAGAATATATCAAGACATCATCAATGAAAACCATGACTAATTGATAAAGGTAAGGATGAAACACTCAATTCATCAGGTCCATGAAAGCAGCTGGGTATTGGTCAACCCAAAAGGCATGACTGAAAATTCATAATGCCCATGTCTAGTTCTGAAGGTTGTCTTTGATATGTCTTCATCCTTCACTCACATCTGATAATAACTGCTACGCAAGTCCATCTTTGAAAAGACAGTGGCTTACTTGAGTTGGTCGAAGAGATCGTCGATGCGTGGTAGTGGATAACGATTCTTCACAGTGACTTGTTTGAGCATGCGATAGTCCATAAACATCCGTATTGAACCATCTTTCTTCTTTACGAACAGGACATGGGATCCCCAAGGTGAAACATTTGGGCAAATAAAACTCATGTCGAGAAGTTCTTGAAGTTGCTTCTTCATCTCAGCAAGCTCAGCTGGTGCTAAGTGATAAGGTTGCTTCAAAATTGGTGAAGTTTTGGGTGCAAGCTCAATGGAGAATTCCATGTCGCGTGTTGGAGGCAACCCAGGTAACTCTTCAGGGAATACGTCAGGGAAATCCTTCACCACTTCTATATGGTTGAGGGTTGGAGGTGTGGCATCAAGAACTATTGATGCTAAGTATGCCCTACACCCTTGTGAGATGAGTTTTTCAGCTTTGATGGTGGAGATGATAAATTGTCATTCTTATCATTCTCTACCCTTGATACACATCCTTCCATCTTCAGGATGTAACAAGCTAGCCTTTGACTCTTCACAGAATAGGATTGCCTTATATCTCTTCAGCCAATTCATACCCAAGATGATATCAAAGGCCGTCATGTCAAGCAAGATAAAGTCTGAAGGAAACATCTTTCCTAAGATGCAAAGGTCCATGGTTAGTAGTTTGAGATAAGATGAGCATATTCTACCACTAGGGGTTTTGACATCCAATACATGATCCATAAATTCATATTCTAATTCTAGCACAGAGGAAGATTGTGTAGATATGAAGGTATGTGGCGATCCAAAATCAAAAAGTGCTTTAATCAGATGCATGTTGAGGTGTAGAGTACCTTCAATGACCTCATTTCCTTCACTAGCTTCCTCAACATCTACTGCAAAAACCCTTCCGTTCCGCCTCTCTACTGGCGGTCCGCACCCTTGCTGGTTGTTGTTGTTGTTCCACGGAGGCAGATTCTGACGTTGAGGTGGCTATTGGGTTGGGGCTTGTCCTCGCTGAAGCCTAGGACAATTTGGTCGAAGATGACTGACTTGGCCACACTTATGGCAGATGGGTGCATGTCGATCATCCCTTCGAGGCGGTGCATTACCTGTAGGGCATTTCCTGGGAGGATGAGATCAGAAACACATGTTGCAACAGTCACACCGTTGGTAACCACCAGAGTTCTTTCATTTGTTGTTGTTGGTAGGACCGAAAAACTAGAAACCAGGGTAGGACTCAAGATCCAGGGCTTTGTCCAACATTTGTTGAAAGGTGATCGATAGTTGGGGCACAAGGTGATGCCCCACATTATAGTTGAATCCTTCCAAGAAGATGGTTGCCCTCCGTTCTTTAGCTAGGCCCATAGCATACCATTCCAACAAAAGGAAATGTTGAACATATTCACACATCATCATGTTTCCTTGCCACATACTGTAGAACTCGACCACCTTCTTCTTTAGATAGGCCAAATAGATGTACTTTGCTATGAATAGTTGGAAAAACTATTCCCAAGTCATAACAGTAGTGTCACGAGTGTGGGAAATTCTGTTCCACCAGATCTGGGCTAGGCCATCCAGGACGTAGGCTGCAAAGTGGACCTTTTGGTGTGGGGGACATACCATTCCTTCAAAAGTGAATTCTAGGGCTAACACCCAGTCATCATCCTTGTCCACCATATTGGACTCATTTTCCCCCTTGAAGTAGGGAGGCTGCATCTTGATGAAATCTGTTAAGGTGAACTCCTTCGGCTTGTTAGCATTAGCTGCAACTATAGAAAGCTACCCCACCAAGGTGGTAGAGAGGAGTTATCACAGCATAGTCAACTCCTATTCAGGAGTCAAAGGAGTGGCAGGAGTCTCAGAGGTCTCCTGGTTGTTGATGTTGTTGTCAGAACTATCTCCAAACAGGCTACCCTTCTTGAAAGACAAGGTCATTGGGTAAGATTTCTAGGAGTATAAGATAGAAAAAGATGAGGCTACTATTGCCTATAGGCATGCTATTTCGGGCATTCTATATCATATTAGTCTAGGCCGAGTCATATGAGCTCGGGAGTCCCCATAAACCAAGCTAGTGGCGCAAAGGAAAATATTCCCAGCCCCCAAGCTCTGACCCTTTCTAGACACCATAACTTTCAACATCATGCCCTAGTAGCTACCCTACAGGCTCTGATACCATGCTGTAAGGAGGTGAGATCACCCCCTCACTAAAATTTAATAGAAAATACAAAACATCCCTCTTTATGTAAAATTTGATGATGAAGGATGCATGCATAATAATTCCATTTAAATAAGCATAAACCAAATGCAAAATTGTCAATAGTAGAAATGGAAGAAAAAGATGAGAAACCTATGCTATTACATAGCTTTATTACAAAGGTTTATAACATAAGATTGAACAGGATCTAGCAATATTAACCTAGCCATCTTGGTAGTCTCACTCTTGGTCAGCTACTCCTTGTTCTGGTTCTATCCCTTATCCAGGCTTTGGGTGGTTTTGGTCACCCAACAAAAGGAGATAAAATGTATGTGTCAACTATGGAATAAGGACCTTTTAACAGCTTATAAAATGGCAAGAAAAAAGTTCGTTAATTATGAGCATTCAAGAGTATGAGGAAAGTAACACCATAAAGAATTATGCCAGTTTAAATAATAATAAGAGAGAGAGCATGCATGATTAAATATGACTATATTAAACTAAAATAGGGATGAGGCATCTACCTAAGCTCAACCTCTAGGTGAGGTAGAATTTACACATTCCCAAGCACCCAAAAATATTTACAAAGTGGGGAGAATTGTCACGTTCCTCTGGGAAAATTTACACATGCCAACTATGGGTGGTTGTATAGATGTACAATATATTAGTTAATTAGTCATTTTCATCATCATGCTAAAGTATTTCAATGGAAGATATAAGAATTTTAACAACATTGCAAGTGGGGTCCAAGACCCTATAATAATTTATGCAATAACTAGAAAATAAATTCAAATAGGCTCATGCGTCATTGGGAAAATAGGTTTGATAAGTAATGCCCAACTTTAGGGTTAGAATGCACATACCTCACTTGAGTTATCTTAGATTTATCTTTTCTTAAATTATTGATGTCCAAGATCCTTAAACCCTAGATTCAAGTATTTTATCACAATGATTAGGGTTTGATGAAATGTTAAGGTTGAAACCCTCTTCAAGACAAAACTTCAATTTTTGGTTTGAAAACTAGGACAATCGATTGGTTATATTCTTCTAACTAAGAAAACATATTTATTTAACTAATTTGTGGTTAAAATGAATTAGTTATCAATTTTAGAACATTTATATAATTAAAATGGTATTCAAGATAAACATAAAAAAAGAATTAGAATCAAGACTCAGAAACCATAAAATCGGATTCTACTTGAAAAATACTTTCGAACGACTATTCATTTGCATTTGCTGACCCATCCTAGATTTAATATGAATTAAACAATATCGACTAATCAAAATTCAAGAAAATGCCACATAGGGATAAAGAGCTTGCAAAGGTGCGGGCCACGAAGGCCGGAACCATGTTGACTTGGGCCAATCACATTTGGCCCAATCAGTCGGTCCGCGCTCGTGTGGCTTCGGAAAAGGGTGAGCGAGCGGAGGGCTAAATTACTGAAATTCCCATGGTCATAAAATCAAATCAGTTAAATTTGCAGGGACACAAGAGTCGTTCGAATGTAACAATTAGCTAGACAAGAAACAAAACAAGAAGGGAGAGATTATGATAAAGCCCATGTCAGTTAAATGGATGAATTAAACTTGCGAGGACTCCAGGGTCATAAACATCCTGGATTGTTGTTGCTCAAATCCATGGATTCCGAGCACAACTTGGAGGTCAGGACTCTAAGGGGCCAAATCACAACCTGGGTGAGAGGACACAAATGGAGATCGAGAATAGGTTCCCTAAGATCTCTCGATCACAGTGACCTATTGGACAAGTCCCATCGTGCCAACAACACCAGAACAAGGCCTAACCTTGGCCGGAATAGGGGAGCAACCCCGAGATCCAAACCAAGGACAAGAGCCAATGCTCGAGAAGAAAAAGGTCAAAAAAGCATTCGTAGATGCCGGGCAGGTAGAACTCCAATTTTTGCAAGGGAGGAGGAGTGCGGATGTAGAATAAAGCCAATCACCGGTGAGGTGACGGAAGTGAACTATAGGTCAGAGAATTCAACGCTTTTGTGAGGCAAAACGAGTGTAGGAAATGGAAGAGTAGAGGTAGGAGATGGTTATCGTGCTACCAATTAGGCTGAGGTGTTCGTAGGTGCAAGCTATAGGTCACTGTCACTGAGGAAGAAGGTGGACTAGGCCAGGGAGCTTCAGGGTGATTGAGATCTAATTGATAGTGGAGGAGGGTTGCTAATGGCCTGAGGGTCCCCAACCTGTCCTTATATAGGAGGGAGGGGGACTCTAGAACCCTTAGTAACTCCATGGTGGAGACGAGAGGTTAACCATGATTGGGCATTTATCCTATGGTGGAGGAGACAGAATGAGCTATGGCTCGTTAGAACCGGCATAGGAAGGCAGAGAGAGTGGAGGAAGAACCGCTGGATTTGGTGAAGAGGGTAGAGAGAACGGGGTCGAGGAGCTGTATTGTCAAACTGACTAAACGACCAGAGGTAGGGGATGATCCCTGGGCCATCAGATTGGTTGGGAATTAAAACAAGGCTGTTGGATGTGTGTGATAGATAATTTGGATCGAATTTAGCATTATGTATGATATAAATGATATCAATTGATGCACTATAGTTACACTATATTCATTTCTTATAAAATTGATTTGAAGGGTCAAACCATGTCCGAATGACCTCAAATGTTAACCATAGGCTATATTTAATATCTAGAATAATGCTATATATTTACCTTCTCATTTAACCCAACCTTTGGCCTTCCACAATTATATGGCTCATTAATGTGTAAATTGTGTGAATTATAATGGAAATTCTTTTTGTGTATCTTTTGGTTGCATTTTTGAGATAAGTAATCCAAGAGTCTTATACCACCATATTAATCACATTTTCAAGTTTTATTACCCCCATATGATGAGAGAGAGGGAAAGAGGGGTATTACTCCCTTTACTAATATCTATTCTCATTATTATTATCCAATTGATCGTAAAACTCTTAAATTAACATTATCCACTGATTTATATAATAATCATTTCGTTTTTTTTACATTTAAATCATGGCCCTTACTAAAAGTTTTGATTGAGGTAATTGTGCACTAACCCTTATGTTGGCATGTATATTTTCTCCAAACCACCCAATTCCTATAAATTCAACATCAAGGACAAATTAAAGGGAAAATAAGATAACATGAAGAATGAGGTGGAATTTGTAATTATTATTTGAAATTTAGTTTGTTACATGGTCAGCTACTCCTTGTTCTAGTTCTGTCCCTTGTCCTGGCTCTGGGTGGTTGGGGTCACCCAACAAAAGGAGATAAAATGTATGTGTCAATTATGGAATAAGGACCTTTTAACAGCTTATAAAATGGCAAGAAAAAAAGTTCACTTATTATGAGACTTCAAGAGTATGAGGCAAGTAACACAATAAAGAATTTTTCCAGTTTAAATAATAATAAGAGATAGAGAGGGAAAGAGGGGTATTACACCCTTTACTAATATCTATTCTCATTATTATTTTCCAATTGATCATAAAACTCTTAAATCAACATTATCCACTTATTTATATAATAATCATTTCAATTTTGTGAGCATTTGCATCCTGGCCCTTACTAAAAGTTTTAATTGAGGTATTTGTGCACTAACCCTTATGTTGGCATCTATATTTTCTCCAAACCACTCAATTCCCATAAATTCAACATCAAGGATAAATGAAAGGGAAAATAAGATAACATGAAGAATGGGGTGGAATTTTCAATTATTATTTGAAATTTAGTTCATTACACAGAGACTATGTTTGACATGGTGGTACCCAAGTGGGAGGAAGCTTTCTTCTCTTTCCTTTCTTCTTCTTGGTTTGGACTAGAATTTTTCATCTCTTTCATGAGCTCTTCTTTGACCATGGTGTTCTCTTTGGAGGTGACCTTGTAGCCAAAGTGTTGATATTGGTTGGAGCTTTTTTCTCTCTCTTAGAGCTTGTATTTTGGATCTTGGTTTCTTCATAAGGTGGGTTATATAAATATCCACCTTCTTCTATTATCTGCCCCATAATCTTGATTGAATGCTACTGTTTTAATCTCTAGAACGTGATGCTAATGTGCTATATGATATTTATGACTTCGTCGTAATTTCATGTTGATTGCTTTCTTTCTTAAACCCTAATTTCATCAACCTAATTGTTAAGTGATGGTTGAAGTGAAGTAGTTATGAAACATGATCCTTGGTTACATCACCATGTTATAGCTTGGCCCTTATGTTTTCTTGAGGTTTTGGATTGGTTTTCTTGAGGTTGAAGCTTGGTCTTCTCTCTCTTGGTTTGGTTTCTTGGTTGATCATGTTGGAGATTGGTTTTAGGGTTTTGTTGTTCACTGTGTATGGATTTTTCCCTCCTTGGTGGTTCTTAGTGCTTGACGTTATTACCTATTTTGATCATGGTTTATTTTTGTTTTGTGGATGGTTTAGTGTTGTTATGATAGCCTAATCTTGTTGTTTGTTACACCTTTGATCTAGTTTCTGTCGACAAGCCCTTGTGATGGGTTGGTTTTGTTTCGGTCAAAACACCTTGTCTTGTTTTGAATGAGGTGTGCATTGTGATGTGTGTCAGGTGCAACACATACCTTTGGTAATGGTCGCAACCCTAAACCTAATGGTTGATGGTCGTGACACCTATGGGCTGTTACACAAGTTTTTAGTTGATGTTTTGTTTTGGTCGAGACACCTATTTGATGGTTGGTTGAGACACATGTATGGGTTGTGGTCGAAACACCATGTCTTGATGGTTTGGATGACACACACATGACACTACATGGTTGCTACACATGTGTAACATAGTAAGGATGCTACATGTATACATACGATTGATGATTAACACATAGTGTTGATTGGATGATGGCTTATTTAACTCTAATCATGTCTTTTATGCCTAATGTGATCCAAACATATGGGAGGTAATGAATCTAGATTTTATTTGTTGAATGGTAATATGGAACCCTAATTGGCTATGTGTGTGAAACCCTAACCCTAATCCTAGGGTATGGTATAATTGCTAGGCTTGCTTGGATGAATAGTATGTGATTATATTTTCACTCTCCTACTTGTGTAATTCTAACCTTGTAGGTTGAATGAATTTCATAGCTTGTGTATGCTATGGTGGTAATAATATGATACAGGGTGATGGCTATGAGCCTTAATGAGGCATGTTGAGATCATAGTGATGTGATGGGTCTTATGGCCGGGGAAAGGCTTAATGCCTAGTGATAGGTGTCATCCTCCAGTGATATGATGATGGATTTATATCCCATGGCATTGCATTTATGGTGATAGCCTTGTATGGATGGGTGATATGTTGATAGTCTTGATTGGTAGTGGTATCAAGTGATAGTTTGATAAGTTTACACCTTGAACGTTTTATAGTCTGAAGTTGTAGTATCTCCTTATATTTGTGGAGTTTGTTTTGGGTTTATATGTTGTAACTTGATTGATGCTAAAAAAACACAATTATCCTAGCTAATCAATTGAAACCCTAATCATGTAGGAGCCTTGTACCGTAGATCCATTCCAGTGACAAAACTTATTGGGTGGTGAAACAAGTCATTCCTATGGGAAATTCGAAGCACATATTTTTTAATATGTGGGGCTGCAAGTTGAGTATCTCCTTGCATCCAAAATTATAGGCTGGGTAGGATGATTGCTGTCATACCTAGCCCTTTGTGTGAGACGGTCATGTGAGAGCTGTACTCCTTCATGATATGTGATAGGCAGCATTATAATTGCATTTGATGCCTCTTTTTAGAATGGCAATGCGTGAGCCTATTCTCTAGCACTGTGACCTGTACCAAGGTAGGCTAGGTGTTTTATAAGGATGGCCATGTGTGAGCCAATCCTTCAATTTGAATATATGTCACTATTTGCAGTTGACTAATATATCTCTGCGGTGTTTCTCTTCTACTGACCAAGAGATGTTGGAGGGGTCGTGTATTTTAGCTCTTCCATAGATCTTGTATGGCACTGATTTTGACTTTGTAGTGGTCGATTGGATTTGATTGGTATGACTCAAATCCTTAGGGAATTAATAAAAGATGTAATAAAGCAATGCAATATATTTTCTTAGGTCAAATACAATTCACATTGGATGATCCCTTTGCCTTATCTTTGTACTAATTTCTTTAATTATTCTAGATTATGAAATAGGTTTGTATTCATTGATTAAAACAAGTACAAGATACTCTCTTATATAGAAGTTTAGAGAGTAGGAAAAGTTTAGAACAAGATTATTCTAGAATAAGGGAAATAGGCTAATGGCTTAATAAATAAGGGCATACAACATAATAATAAGAGAAAAATAAGACAAATAAAGCCACCAAGAAAAAATATATATACTAATACCCCCTCAAGCTAGAGCATAGATTTCAATCATGCTGAGCTTCAAAATATGAGTAGTGAATCTTCTCTTTGGAAGAATTTTGGTAAAATATCTACAACTTGATTAGCAATAGGTGTATAAGGAGTAGAAATCTGACTAGATAAGATAGCTTACCAAACGAAATGACAATCAACTTCAATGTGTTTGGTGCGTTCATGGAAGGTGGGGTTGTTGGAAATGAAGATAGAAACTTTGTTGTCACTATGCATTGGGACAGATGGAGCAAAAAAAATACCAAAATGGCACAGGAGACTGCGTACCCAGAAAAATTCACAGGTGGTGTGAGCCACAACTCTATATTCGGCTTCAACAATGGAGAGAGCAACAACAATTTGCTTCTTGCTTCACCACGTGACCAAGTTACCACGTACAAAGGTGCAATATTCAGAGGTGGATCTACGATCTATCCTGCTTCCAACATAGTCAGAATTAGAATATCCAGTAAGGTTACAATACCCATTTTTTTTGTAAAATAGGCCTTTACCAGGAATAGTTTTCAAATATTTCTGTACATGGCATACATCATACCAATGGAATTAATGGGGCTTATCCAAATATCTACTAACCAAGCCAATAACAGAAGTAATGTCAACCATAGTTATAATAAGGTAGATGAGTTTCCCGACCATTCTACGATACTTGTGATGGCCAAGATAAGGAGGAGAAGTATCATCATCCCAGTTAGTGTTGGGATCTAAGGGTGTACTAGCTGGTTTAGCTCCAACCATTCCTGTCTCAGATAGTCGATCTATAACATACTTGCACTATGACAAATAGAAACCAGAATAGCAATGAGAGACTTCAATGCCCAAAAAATATCTTAGTTTGTCCATATCTTTTGTAATAAATTGCTTCTCTAAGCATGACTTAGTAGCCTGAATGCATGTTGAGTCACTTCTAGATAGGATAATGTCATCAACATAGACAATAAGAACCACAATATTAGAGTCAGATCATTTAACAAACATAGAGTGATCAGATTGAGAGTGAAGAAAGCCAAATTTTTGAAGAATAGAGCTGAGTTTGTCTATCCAAGCTCGTGGACTTTGCTTAAGACCGTAACTTACTTTGTAAAGATGACAAACCTTTGAAGACTCCACCTGAGTCGCAAATCCATGAGGATTCTCCATGTAAAAATCCTCATGCAGGTCCCCATATAGAAATGCATTTTTAACATCTAGTTGAAACAAGGTCCAGTTAAAATTGATAGCTACAAAAATAAGGATACAAATAGAATTAAGCATAGATACAAGAGAGAATGTTTCAAAGTAATCTACTCCATAAGTATGAGTGTAGACTTTGGCTACCAACCGGGCTTTAAGTCGGTCAATAATACCATCAGGTTGATATTTGATTGTGAAAATCCATAAACAACCAACAGGGGAGCAACCCAGGGGTGCATCAACCAAATCCCAAGTATGTCTGTTAGAGAGTGCTTGCATCTTAGTCTCCATGGCTTGATGCCATGCAAGATGCTGAAGAGCCTGGGTATCATTCTTAGGGATTCTGACATCACTTAAGGTAGTTGTGAAATTTGTAAAATTAGTAACCAGGTTAGCAGTAGTGTAGAAATTTCCAATAGGATGTTAGGTGCAAGATTGAGTGCCTTTTTGTAAACTAATAGGTACATCCGGGTCAGAAAAAACTTGAGATGTGGATGGAGCTATAGATGACGATAGACGATATGATTGTGTTGGAGAGAAAGTAGGAGCCTCTGGTAGAACAATATCAACATGTGATATAGGATTAACATGTAAAGGTAGAAGGGATTCTGATATGAAGTCATAAGTCAGAGTGGAACCAACTGAAGAATAAAATGACACATGTCCAAAAAAGACCACATCAACTGAGACCATACATTTTTTAGTAAAAAAGATCAAAATAGAGTTACCCTTTTTGTTCCCTAGAGTAACCCAAAAAAAATACATTTTGTGGAATGAGGATCTAGTTTGGTAAGGCCAGGACGGAGATTTTTCACAAAGCACATACTCCCAAAGATACCAGGAGGCATAGTAAACAAGGGAGCCTCAGGGTATATAATCTGAAAGGAAACTTGATTGACAAGCACAGAGGAAGGCATGTAGTTAATCAGACAACAATCAGTGGAAACAACTTCTGGCCAAAAAATATTGAAGAACGTTATAATGAAATAAAAGAGTACGCACAACTTCAAGAAGATGTCAAATCTTGCATTCAACCACACCATTCTACTGGGGTGTATATGCATAAGAGGTTTGGTGAATAGTATCCATTTTGGTACAAAACATATTGACAGATCTTTGCATAAACTCAATAGCATTATCAGTCCGAAAGATTTTTTAGGTTTATCAAACTGGGTACGTATCTCAACAAAGAAGGATGTGATGGTATCAAGTATATGAGATCGATCTCTCAGTAAAAATAACCATGTAGTTCTAGTAAAATCATCAATAAAGCTCATGACGTACCAAAATCCAGAAAAACTTGCAACAGAGTGTGGTCCCCAAATATCAACATGCACAATATCAAAGGGATGCTTTGAACTAATTCAATTTTCTTAGAAAATATAGATCAAGTTTGTTTCCCTAACTGGAATGTTTCACAATGAAAAATGGTGTTAGAAATTTTAGGTAATAATTTTTTCAATTTTGCTAATGAAGGATGCCCAAGGTGATAGTGCCATTGGATGTACGTCACAGAAGTAGTCAGGAAAGCCATCATCTTTGGTGCATCCAAATAGTAAAGTCCATATGGTCCTTCATGGCCCAAACAAATATTCATCTTTGTGGCCAGATCATGAAAGAGAACACCATCCAGATCAATGGTGATTGAGCATCGTAGGATTTTAACAGTTCTACTCACAGATAACAAGTTGATAGGGAATTTAGGGACCTAAAGAGCAGAGTGTAAATCAAGACGACTAGAAGTATAAATATTTCCAATCCCTGAAACATGTGTTTGAGATCCATCTGCCACAATGACTGGTGGAATAGTAGTTTTTTATGTAAAGTAGAGAATAAAAATGGATTCT
The DNA here is from genome assembly GCA_963693085.1 of Alisma plantago-aquatica. NCBI lineage: Eukaryota > Viridiplantae > Streptophyta > Magnoliopsida > Alismatales > Alismataceae > Alisma > Alisma plantago-aquatica. Next base: position 1,069,396,627 of record OY856410.1, read on the forward strand.
AGTAATATGAGAAGTGGCACCAGAGTCAATAACCCATGTATTTTTACCACATTGTGCCAAGAGAGCAGAGTGTGTTAGAAGAATAGAGCTTCCAGTTTTAGCATAGGAAGCTAAATAGGTGTTTGAGATCCATTTACCACAACGACTGGTGGAATAGTAGTAGTTTTATGTAAAGTAGAGAATAAAGATGGATTCCAGTAATATGAGAAGTGGCACCAGAGTCAATAACCCATGTATTTTTACGAGGTTATTCCAGGAGAGAGGACTGTGTTAGAAGAGTACAACTTCTAGTTTCAGTAGAGGAAGCCTGACATTCCTGAAGCAGCTTCACAATTTCAGAACGGAGCCAACCAACAGAAGGTGGGCCAGTTATAGAGGTAGTAGTGTTAGGTTGTTTTGAAGTAACCTGATTTTCCCAAGAAAGTTTGTCATGCTTGATCTGGAAGAAATCCTTAGTATGGTTGGTACACTTGCAAAAATTATAGTATCATGATTCAGTAGAAGTGTCAGATCCTGATAGGTATGAACCACAACTAGCAGCATGAGTCGAGTGACTGCCTCCAGGACCACAACTGCAACCTCGGCCACAAAAGGAGTCCCATGAATGAATAGCTAGGGTATCAATATCAGACAGATTAGGTGTCACATCAGAGATAGAAGGTAAGCATTATACATGCTTCAGAACATCACGTAAGGTGGGAAGTGGATCACTGGAGAGAATCTGATCAACTACACCCACAAAGGAGGGTGGTAGGCCGACAAGAAACTGAACAAGATGCAGTTCATTCCATTTTCGGTGGGCTTCGCTAATATCAAAAGAAATAGGTTGATACACATTAAGCTCATCCCAGAGTGAACAACACTGATTGTAGTAATCTTTAATAGAATATATAGTAGAGTATTCTTTCTTGGTCAATTGTTTGAAAAGATCAAACACCTTTTTTGGATTTTGTTGATGAGAATATACGTGAGAGAGTTGATCCCACATATCCTTGTCTATGTGTAGGCACATAAGGGTTTGACAAATTTTGGGCTCCACACTATTAACCATCCATGATGTCTAGTCCTTTAGTAGAAAAATGGGAATAGCATCCCTGATCCTTGACATAGAGAGAAAAGGATGCTGGCCAGAGGTGATAGTTAGAAGCATCCAACTTGATAGTTGTCACACAAAGATTGCACAGAGGATCAGAATACATAATAGGAATACAGACACAAGAGACACAATAGTAAGTCATAGAAGATAGTAGAATGATCAGGGGCCGACATAAATCAGTCAATAAATGGAAGCAGTAGAAATGCTCATTGGCAGATCTAGAATAACCCATTGGTAGAAAAAAAATAGTAGAAGGACATCTGACACATCAAATTGCAGAACCCACCTAGGGGAAATACTGGATATAGAAGACCTACGCCAACATGGAGGAAACTTATCCTACCATGAGGCGTAGGAAGAGGAAAAATGAGATCAAATTAATATTTCAACTTTCTATGATGAACCGAAGAAGCATGGAGGAAGAGTGGATAAGAAAGAGGTGGGTTGGGGTTGTGGTTGTGGGATTACATGGTGATGGTCGGTGGATCAGTAGGTGGGGTAGTTGGGGTGGATTGCAGGTGGTGGTGATTGGGGCGTGAAGGGTTAGGAGAAGAAGTGTGAAGGGGTATGATCAGGATATAGAAGTATATGTGGTGGTGAATGGAGGGCAGTGTGATAGCTCAAGGTGGTGTGATTAAGTGCTACATATTAGTGGTGTGGTGGGATGTTGCAGGTAGGCAGCTAGGTGGAGATGGGATTTGGTCATGATACGGTAGGAGGAGGGGATGGCATGGGTGGATCTAATGTTTCTAAGCTGTTGTCGGGTGGTTGTAGGTGGCAATGATGGAAGGTGACATTGTGGGTTGGTTGTAGAAGGTAGGTGCTCATGAGTGTGATAGAAGGTGGGAGCTAATGCAGGAAGAAGTCAGATGGTAGGAAGACACAAATCAGGTTGGCATAGTGTACAAGTTGTGACAAGGTGCAACAGGGTGGTTGCAGGCGTGGCGGCAAGGTGCGGGCGATGAGCCATGAGCATGATTGAGTGAGATCGGTTGATAGTGAGTAGGCCTGGTTGACAATGCATTGACGGATGCATAAAGTAGGCACTATGAGAGGGTTACATGGTGGATGTTGTCAGGGTGGTTTAAGTAGCGTGCAAACTGGGCATGATCGGGGATATGTGATGGTGTGTGAGGTGAGTGGCTAGGGTGGGTAGAGGCGGAGTGGTGGGTGGTGGTAGGATGGGGTAGGGAAGATGGAGAGGTGGGTCAATGATAGGCAAACATCGACGACAGAGAGGAGAAGATGAGGAAGAAGAGAGGGAGAAAGGAAAGGTGACGATTAGGGTTTAGGATGACATGAGTTAGGGTTGACATGGGAGGAGTTTAAGATGGATCATGCTTTGATTCCATGTATATTATAATAGGTTTCTATTTCATGATTAAAACAAGTATAAGAGACTCTTTTATATAGAAGTTTAGAAAATAGGAAAAGTCTAGAGAAAGATTATTCTAGAATAAGGGAAAAAGGCTAATGGGCTAATAAACAAGGGACAATAACATAATAATAAGAGTAAAATAAGACAAATAAAGTCACTAGGAAAATATATATACTACTAAATATATATAATGTGGTAAGAGAAATCAACAACTATACACGTTCTTCATATTCCTTGTTAAAGGTAAATTGTTCTACTACTCAGTGGTAACTTCCTAATTTTCTTAATCTGTGTTACTGATAACACACAAATCTATGTATTTATGCTAAGCATTTATCTATGGTTTTGTGTCACTATAGCCTTAATATGCCCAAAATATCCCATGTTCCTAATCTTTTAGTAATTTACATCTTTTCATAGATAAAGATGCTCAAACTAGCCAATTTTTGAACTTACAGGCACTGAACCAGAGAAGACATATATTCTCCAAAGAATCCTCCCCAATACATAGGTTTTTCCAGCAGCTAGGCCTTCACCGCGACCGCGACTGTGACCATGGGATACATCACAACCGCGGTATCCACCTCCACTAAGACTGCAGTCTAGGAAACCACCTCGACCGCGATCCAAGCCACTACCACAACTTCTGAGCTAATCATGACCGAGGCCTACACCTCAAGCATGGATCGAGCCTCGACCATGGTTAATCCACAACCTCAACTGTGACTACGGAAGGTACTTCAACCACAGACCATGACCTAGTGAGGACCGCGACCCACAGTCACCACCACAGATGTGGTGATTAAGGCCGCGACCTGAATCAGAACTGCGATGGCCCCACCTATAAATACCTGCCCCTCTCCACCTGAAATGAGGTTCACATCTGGGGATCTTTTCCACCTTGTGTTTCTGACCTGGTGAGGTTACCAGAGCCCCGTGGGAGAGTCTAGAGGTTTGAGAAGGCTGAAGTGCTTGTTCTACGCCCGTCTCTTCAGCATGCTTCCATCCCCCACCATCTTCCACCTCCGGTCTTATATCTTCAAAAGGCAGAAGCTGAGGAGAGAGAAGACTGAGGATCCATCTTCTTTTAGAGAAGGAGAATTTTCACACCATCATCTTCCACCCCATCCACCAACCAATCTAGTATTCAGGGTGGATCTAGAGAGAAAGAAGGCCAAGGAGTCTAGAAGATCAAGGAGGACGACCCAAAAGATGATATCCGGCCTATATAGAGGCTAGGGAGCAAGAGCCACCTCTCCTCCATGGGCTAAATCTCTTCTTCTTCTCCTTTCTTCTACTATTCTCCTTTGTTTCTTTACAAATGATGTTCTTTCATCTTTGTTCGGTGCCAACTATGCTTGTCCATGGCTAGTTGAGCTCCTTCTTGGCTATGCAGCCCGTTTTGGGCATGTTTATGTACTTTTTCCTTAAGCAAGTAGATTTAATCCATATCTAGTATGTTTTCTATTATATCTTCTCTTTGTGGTTATGATTGCTAGTTTGGTTGATCTCTTTCTTACTTGAACTGCTATTTCTGCCTATATCAAGAGATTTGTTGTAGAAATAGGCAAGAGAAGATAGTTTGAAATGAAATCTGAAATGAGGACGGTCCAAGGTCATCTGTTCCTAACATCCCAGAATATTCTAGACCTGAGAGTGTATCTAGAATATTCTAGGATGTTGGTCTGTCATCCTCGAGAGAGGTTTCATACAATATATGGGTTTTAGTCACACTACGCGAGAGCAAGTGGGATGACCGCACAGGAACATATACCATAGTGCGTTCTATGTTTGAATGTAGGTTGCTTGTTGAGGTATTCAAGGGTTGTCTACACCCGAGAACGGGTGTATAGACTACCCAACTTGTGGTTACATAACCTAGAACTCCTTCTCTCTGATTAGTAGAATCCTACAGACTCTGTTTTATTTTTTATTCTTTGTTTTGTTTTAATTCGTGACAACCCATTAGACTAGTTCTAGCTCCATACTTTTATCGACTATTGTATTGGCTCATCTGACTCAAGAATGAAAACCCAAGAATCCTAAATGTCACCACATCCTTGTATTTGACCCCGTAATAAAGTTGTGGGGGTCCTTGAAGGTTTCAGGTTATAAATTTAAAAGTTTGATTCCTTTTGAGTCTGCCTCCCCTTCTGGACGTGTGATTCGGGCCATCACCAGTTACCAGTTGAATACATATCATTTAGCTCAATCTTCTCAACCTGATATTAATGTTATCTATCTTCTTTAGTTTACCTATGCTTATAGTAGACGTTGGTGTAGAGTTGTATCTCTTATTGGGATGTTGGTCTCACCCCATGATTTTCCACATCTTTTAGGTGGTCATGCATGCCGAGGTAGAGATCGTTTGGTTGAGGCTGAGTAGCAAGACGATTAATATCTATTGAAAGGTTGGATATGCTACTCGCATGTTGTAGTAGAGTCCTATGTTTTTTCCATGTACTATCAGGTCCTTGGGGGTGTTTTGTAGATGTTTTATATCGAGACAAAGTTTTTTCTATATGACTTGTTGTACATATATGGCAGGTATATGTAACAGGTTACCTTATGTACATGTTGTGACCAGTGAGCTAGTTAACAATGCTAGGTAATAATATTTTGATATATGGTATGATACTAGTGGCTTTTTGGACTCAGATGTAATATGTTACAACTCTTTTGCCTATGGGATATTAGTTTTAATTTCTTGTGTTTTTTTGGTAACCTGGATGTTTAGTATTAATTTCACACTTTGTTTTGAGTAATCTCGCTTTATGGTGTGTATGGGCGTCACAGATTTGGTTGGGGAATCAGAGCTCTAGGTTCGATGAATCTATAGGGATATAGGACTAGGGTTGTGTATGTTCTAATGTCCTCTAGTCTATCTTATGCTAACTTCTGCCAATGCACAAGAAGAAGAATAGAAGACAAGATGGCTAGAGAACATGAAGAACATGCTGCTAAGAGCAGTGTTTCTACACTAGGTGGTGGTGGCAAGAGGCAAGAGAGGGTTGATGTTGTGCCTGCTATGCCCTAGTTTGACCCTACCGTGGTGGCCAACCCTACTTTTCAGTCCATGCTTGGATAGTTATGGCCACGATGACACATATGGAGGATAAAGTGTTCGTTCCTCAAGTGAAAGTAGCAATCCCCAATGTGGAATATTCGGGTTATGGGAAGACCTTTGAGAGGGTGAGGCATGTAGGGGTAGTTGAGTATGCTGGTAAGACAAACTCGACAAATTCAGATCAGTGGTTGACGAAGCTGGAGAAGGTCGTCAAGTTCATCAAGATCCCTAAAGAGGATAAAGTGAAGCATGCAGTGTTTCTTTTGAAGGGGAGTGTTGTCCATTAGTGGGCCATTGAGGAGGAGAAAAGGCCTGGTGTCATGATCAGTTGGGAAGTGTTCTGATGGGAGTTTGTGAGTTAGTACTTTTTGAAGACATACCTGGATGAGAAGATCATGCAGTTTAAGAAGATCTGGCAGAGATCTATGATAGTCAATGAGTATGAAGCTAAGTTTATGGAGCTTCTGAGGTTTTGTCCCCACATGGAAGCCACGGACAAGGAAAGAATCAGACATTTTGAGAAGGGTTTGAGTATAGAGTTGACAATGATAGTGTCATCCCTAGAGAACAGAGAGAAGTTTTCCACATTTGTGGAGTCAGTCAGGAGGGTGGAATGATCAGTGGTGGTGAAGAGTGAGATGAAGTCCAAGAATAGGCCTACACAATATCAAGGACAGTCTTCTGGAGGTGTTAAGAATCTTAGGTTTTCAACACCACCGTCACAATAGAGATCAATGAGTCAGTCATAGTGGTCACCGAGCAGAGGCAGAGGCCATACTTTTCTACCAATAGGAGCCCATAACACGGCATCAGTATCGGTGATAGGGTTGTCTAGGCTGTGGTATGAAAGCAAGACATGCTATAAGTGTGGACAGACCAGGCGTACAAGACTGTATTGCCTTGTGAGGGATAACTAAGTGACCCAGTAGCCGAGATAGAGCCAACAAGGGTTGTAGCAATGACAACAGTTCAATAGTGGTAGTGGAAGTGGCAGTGGAAATGGTAGAGGAAGCAGTCAGGCATTGTAGGCTGGTTCTTCTAGGCAAGCCAATAGAGGAAGGGGACAACAACATGTAACGACTCAATTCTATGTGATGAGTCCATCAGAGGGAGTGGTCAACCCACAAGTTGTGTCATGTCAGATGGAGTTATTTGTTTTCTTCTTACTTTATATCTATTTTGGTTGACCCAGGTGCTACACACTCTTTTATCACTAGAGAAGTAATTGCTATTTGTTCTTTGCCTATTAGTTGTAGAGATGATAGACTTCATTTACAAACCCTGTTGTTTGGTTTTGTCAAGTCGTGGGAGGTATGTCCTTCATGCGTCCTTTCTTTCTCAGGACATAGCATTTAATTGGATCTTATACCACTTGACATGCATGTATTCGATGTGATCCTTGGAATGGATACTTTGTAGAAGTATCGGGTCATATTAGATTGTGGTTAAGGTAGTGATGTTTGCCAATGATAATGTTTTGTGGGTCTTCCAAGGAGATAGAGAGATTCTTCCAACTTGTTTGGTGTTAGCAATGGTGGTAGAGAAGCTTGATGAGGCAAGGTTGTGATGTGTTCTTGGGAATGTGGTAGATCCCAAGGCAAGGAGTCTGAGTATCCAGGAGGTTCCAGTGGTCTGTGAGTTTGAGGATGTGTTTCCAAATGAGTTCCTAGGTGTTTTCCCAGTTAGAGAGATTGATTTTGAGATCAATATAGTTCATGGTACCCAGCCGATTGCTCAGACACCGTACATGATGGCACCAGATGAGATGTCAGAGTTAAAGAAACAATTGCAAGAGATGCTTGAGAAATGTTTTATCAGACGAAGCACGTCTCCTTGGGGTTCTCCTATGTTTTTTGCGAAGAAGAAAGATGGATCGATGAGATTGTCTATCGATTATAGGAAGTTGAACAAGGTGATGATCAAGAACAAGTATCCCTTGCCACTAATTGATGATTTATTTGACTAGTTGCAAGGTTCCACCATGTTTTTCAAAATAGACTTGAGGTCTGGATATCACCAATTGAGGATCAAGGTAGATGACATACCTAAGTCAGCTTTTAGGATGAGGTATGGTCACTACAAGTTTGTGGTTATCCATTTGGGCTAACCAATGCACCAACAACATTCTTGGACTTGATGAACAAAGTGTTTCATCTGTATCTTATTAAATCACTTTGTGATGGTCTTTATATATGATATCATGATATATAGTCGAGACACCCAATAACATCAACAACATCTGCATCAGGTATTGACCTTGTTGAAAAAACACCCATTATACTCAAAGTTCAGCAAGTGCGAGTTCTTGCTGAAGGAGGTGTCTTTTCTAGGATACTTGGTATCTGTTGATGGTGTTTGTGTGGACCCCAAGAAGGTTAAATCTATGATAGAGTAGGAATAGTCAAAGACAGTGACAGAAGTTCATAAATTTCTGGGTTTGGAAGGATACTACATGAGGTTCATCAAGAACTTCAATGCTATAGCATTACCCCTAATGAAGCTGATGAGGAAAGACGTACCTTTCATCTCGGATGACAAGTGTCAGCACACTTTCCAATTTTTGAAGGATAAGTTGACTAGTGCACCAGTGCTAATGCTTCTAGAGTAGGGAAAAGGTTATATTGTCTTTTGAGTTGTCTCGAGGAATGGTCTGGGTTGTGTGCTAATCCAAGACAAGAATGTGATCTTTTTCACACCATGACAGTTGAAAAAACATGAAGAGAACTATCCTACCCATGATCTAGAATTAGCTGCAGTGGTTCAGGCCTTGAAGATCTGGAGGAACTACCTTTATGGTGAGAAGTGTCAGATCTTTACCGACTATAAGAACCTGAAGTACATCTTTTCACAGCAGGAGTTGAACATGCATTAGAGACACAGGATGGACCTGATTTCACCATACATTACCATCCAGGGAAGGCCAATGTGGTGGTAGACTCTCTGAGAAGGAAGTCTTCATCATCATTTATTAATAAGGCACAATTATGTTCCTTGGTGTGCCACAAGAGAGACATGTTGGTATCCTTAAGTCAAATGAATGTGAAGTTGGAAGTGTCCATGCTAGTAGGATTGTTAACACAGTTTCATGTGAAGCCTATGTTGTGGCAACAGATCAGAGATGCACAACAGGGTGATACCATGATACATTAGATCCGGGTAGAGTTTGGTAGTGAGAAGCGTGATGGCTTCCATGAGATAGAGGAGGGGACAATGTGTTACCATAGCAGAGTCGTGGTTCCTGATGTTGATAATCTGAGGAAGTTGGTTTTGGAGGAGGCTCACTCCTCAATTTACACTATGCATCTAGAAAGCACCAAGATGTATCACAATCAGAAGAATTTGTATTGGTGGTCTGGTTTGAAGCATGACATGGCTTGTTTGTTTCCAGATGTCTTGTGTTCTAGTAGATTAAAGCAAATCATCAGAAACTTGTAGGAACTTTGCAACCATTGTCCATACCACACTAGAAGTGGGATCATGTCATGATGGACTTTGTGGTTGGTCTGCCTAGGACAGCCAAAGGTCATGACTCCATATGGGTGATTTTTGATAGGTTGACAAAGACATCACACTTTTTGCTAGTAAAGACAAAATAAACAACAAAGAATCTTGCACATATATATGGTAATGAGATAGTATAGTTGCACAATATCCCAACTACCATTGTGTCTGATAGAGGTCCTCAGTTTACCAGTCCCTTTTGGGAACATCTACACACAACTATGGTTATGTAGTTGAAGTTAAATATAGTGTTTCACCCACAAACAGATGGACAGTCAGAAAGGACAATCCAGATCTTGGAAGTTTTTTTGAGAGCCTATGTTTTGTAGTTTTTGGGCAGTTGGGATGTGCACCTTAGTTTAATAGAGTTTGCATACAAAAATAGCTATCATAGGAGTATTGATATGACACCTTATAAGGCTTTGTATGGGATACATTGTAGATCTCCTTTGTGTTGGTACGAGAATGGTGGATATCAGCTTCTGGGTCCTAAGCTTGTATAATCAATGACAGAGAAGATCATAGTGATATAGTAGTAGCTGAAGGTAGCACAAGATAGGCAAAAGTTGTATGCTGATAATCAGCAAAGACCCTTGTATTTCCAAGTGGGAGACATGGTTTATCTCAAGGTCTCTCCTTGGAAAGGTGTTTTGATGTTTGGGAAGAAGGGTAAGTTGGCTCGCAGGTATATGTGGCCTTACTTGATGGTGGCACATGTTGGGAAGGTGGCATATAAGTTGGAATTTCCATCTGAGTTGCACATGTTACATCCAGTGTTCTATGTGTCCATTTTAAGGAAGTGTCACCCTGACATAGAGTTGGTGCTTCAGGTAGTGGAGGTTGATCTAGATGAGGACATATCTTATGTGTAAGGTCTTATGTTGATCCTAGATAGGAGGATCAAGAAGTTGAAGATGAAGGATATAGTGTTGGTGAAGGTTCGGTGGCATTATCGTGGCATAGAGGAATCCACATGGGAGATTGAGGAGGAGATGTGTAGGAAGTACTCGTCTCTTTTCGCGTAGGATTTTGGGGGGGGGATCCATGTTAGGGGTTTATGGTTGTAAGGACCCTAACCTATATTAGTTCTTGAGTATGCTTGCTTTACTTAATAAGATGCTTGAACCTTAATCTAATCTCTTGAGATACTTTTAAAACATGTGAAAATCTTATGCTTTCAGTTTGGTCTTGTTTGGAGGATGTTGGAGCTATGTGCCCTAGTTTTGGATCAAGTTGAAATTTACCCATGTTGAGGGGTTGAATTGCAATTTTTCACATGTAGAGTGTATCCCTTGTACCTTAGCATCATGAGGGATAATATGATATTAAAGGGCACCTTGTTTGGACCATGGTTGATGATGTGGCATCATGTGATGATGTTAGGGTTTCTAGGGTTTTGCTTGGTGGAGCATGATGTCAACCATGTTGATCTTAGTTGAGTGTTTTGACCATGTCAGTGTGTCTTGAGTGTGTTTTGACTGATACACCTTCTTTGGGTGGTGTTTTTTTTTACCCTTGGTGTGTCTCAACCACAAGAAGGATGGTGGTGACCCATGTGGTCGATATCCCACCTTGGTTGTATCACCACATGTTGCATGCATGTGTTAAGTGGTTGCATGGTTGTTTTTGTGATTGAAAAGTGTCCTTTTGGTGCTCTTTTGTGTTGACACCTCATAACCTTCCACCTCCCTCCCATCCACATGTATATAACCTCTCTCTTCTTCATGGAAGTAATCCTTCTTCTCCCATTCCTTCTCTTATCTTGCATGGATGACCTTGGAGCTTGGTGAACCTAGAGGGTGTTGATCTAGGTGCTTTGGTGACAACTTCACATGTGGTGTTCTTGAGTTTGATCATCTTTCTTATGGTGATCTTTGGTGATCTTCTTCCTTGGTAAGTGGTTTTGAACCGTTGGTCTCATTTTCTTTGCACCTCATCTTCTTCTTCCTTCCTTATCGACCATGAGACTGTGGTTCTACCATGGTGATCATCTTAAGAGAAACTTCCATTCACCAGAGTTGGAAACTAAGTTTGACATGGTGGTACTCAAGTGGGAGGAAGATTTCTTCTCTTTCCTTTCTTCTTCTTGGTTCAACCTAGAGTTTTTCACCTCTTTCATGAGCTCTTCTTTGAAAATGGTGTTCTTCTCTTTGGAGGAAACCATGTGGCCAAAGTGTCAATCTTAGTTGGAGCATCTCTCTCTTAGACCTTGTGATCTTGGAGCTTGGTTTCTTCAAAAGGTAGGTTATATAAATCTCTACCTTGTTCTATTATCTATGCCATAATCTTCCTTGTATGCTACAATTTTAATCTCTAGAATGTGATGCTAATGTGCTAGATAATGTTATCGTGATCTAAGGTTTATGAATTTGTAGTATTCTAATGTGGATTTCTCTCTTTCTTAAACCCTAATTTCATGAACCTGATTGTTAAGTTATGGTTGAAGTGAAGTTGTTACATGCAACAAGATCCTTGGTTTCATCACCATGTTATAGCTAGGCCCTTGTGTTTTCTTGAGGTTTTGGATTGATTTTCTTGAGGTTGAAGTTTGGTCTTCTCTCTCTTAGTTTGTTTCATGGTTGATCATGTTGGAGATTGGTTTTAGGGTTTTCAAGTTCACCGTGTATGGAGTTTTCCCTCAATGGTTCTAAGTGTTTGCCGTTATTACCCATTTTGATCATGGTTTATTTTTGTATTGTGGATGGTTTAGTGTTGTTGTGATAGCTTAGCCTTGTTGTTCGTTACACCTTTGATCTAGTTTCTGTCTACATGTGCTTGTGATGGGCTGGTTCTATTTCGATCAAAACACCTTGGCTTGGTCTAAATGAGGCGTGCCTTGTGATGTGTGATAGGCGCAACACATACCTTTGATAACGGTTGTAATCCTAATCCTAGTGGTTGATCGTTGTGACACCCAAGGGTCTCTACACATGTTTTCAATTAATGTTTTGTTTTGGTCGAGACACATGTTTGATTGTTGGTCGAGAGATATGTATGGGTTGCAGTCAAAACACCATGTCTTGATTGTTTGGACATGGTTGCTACATATGTGTAACATAGTAAGGATGTTACATGTGATTTATGGTTAACACATAGTGCGGATTGGATGATGGTTTACTTAACTCTAATCATGTCTCTTAAACCTAATGTGCTCCAAACATATTGGAGGTAATGAATCTAGAGTTTGATGGTTGAATGGTAATATGGAGCCTAATCAGCTATGTGTGTGGAACCCTAAAACTAATCCTAGGGTATGCTATAATTGCTAATCTTGCTTGGATGAATAGTATGTGATTATATTTTCTCTCTCCTACTTGTGGAATTCTAACCTTGCAGTTTGAATGAATGTCATAGCTTGTGTATGCTATGGTGGTAATGATATAATATAGGGTGATGGTTATGAGCCTTGATGAGGGATGTTGAGATCATAGTGATGTGATGGGTCTTATGACCTAGAAAAGGCTTAATGCCTAGTGAGAGGTGTCATCCCCCAGTGATATGATGTGGAATTTATATCCCATAGCAATGCATTTGTGGTGATATCCTTTTATGGCTGTGTGATATGTTGATAGCCTCGATTGGCAGTGGTATCAAGTGATAGTGTGATAACTTAACACCTTGAATGTTTTATATTTTGGGAGTTGAAGTATCCCCTTATCTTTGTGGAGTTTGTTTGGGTTTATACATTGTAACTTGAGTGATGCTAAAAGACACACAATTGGCATATCTAATCAAGTGAAACCCTAATCATGTAGGTGCCCTGTGCCATAGATCCATTCTATTGTCAGAACTTGCAGGGTGGTGAAATGAGTCATTTGTATAGGAAACTCGAAGCACATATTTTTGAATATGTGGGAGTGCAAGTTGAGTATCTCCTTACATTTAAAATTACAAGTTCGATACGATGATTGTGGTCATACCTAGCCCTTTGTGTGAGACGTCCAAGTTTGAGCTGTATTCCTTCATGATATGTGATAGGCAATAGTAAAACTATATTTGATGCCTCTTTTTAGAACGGCCATGTGTGAGCCTATTCTCTAGCACGGTGACCTATACTAAGGTGGGCTAGGTGTTTTATAAAGATGACCATGCGTGAGACAATCCTTCATCTTGACTATATATCATTGTTTGTAGTTGACTAATATGTCTCTGCGGTGTTTCTCTTGTACTGACCAAGAGGTGTTGGGGAGGTCGTGGATTCTGGATCCTCCATAGATCTTGTTTGGCACCAATTTCAACTTCACAGTGGTCAGTTGGATTTGAGTGGTACAACTCAAATCCTCATGGAATTAATAAAACATGTAATACAACCATGTAGTACATTTGCTTAGTGTCAAATATGATTCAAATTGGATGATCACTTTGCCTTATCTTTATACTGAATTCTTGAATTATAATGTGGTAAGAGAATTCAATTTCTATACATGTTTTTCATATTCTTTCTTAAAGTTTAAATTGTTCTACTGCTCATTTGTAATTTCCTAGTTTGCTTAATCTGTGTTACCAGTTTAATACATATCATTTAGCTGAATCTGCTCAACCTGATATTAATGTAATCTATTTGCTTTAATTTACCTGTTCTTATAATAGACATTGGCAGCGAGTTATATTTCTCACTGGGACATTGGTCTCACCCAGTGGGTTTCCACAACTTTTAGGTGGTTGCGCACAATGAGGTTGAGATCATGCAGTTGAGGCTAAGCAACAAGAGGAGCAGTAGCTGTTGAAACATTGGATATGCTGCTAGCTTGTTGTAGTAGAGTCCTATGTGTCACCCATGTGCTCTCAGGTCCTTAGGGATATTTTGTAGATGTTGTATATTGATATAACTTTTTGGATATATGCCTTTTTGTATAGATATGGAAGGTATATGCAAAAGGTTATCTTATGTATAGGTTGTGGCTAGTGAGCCAGTGAACAATGCTATGTTATAATCTTTTGATATGTGATATGATACATGTCGCATTGTGGACTCATATGTAATAAGTTCCAGCTCTTCTACCTATGGAATATCGATTTTAATTTCCTATGTTTTCTAGTAACCTAGATGATTAGTATTAATTATGTGCTTTGTTTTGAGTAATCTTGCTTTTTGGCACGTCGGGGCATTTTAAGTGAGCTATCTTTATATAGAATAAGGTATGTGTCTCCTAAATGTATCTTGTTATCTCTATAGTTTTATAATTTCCTATTCATATATATTTCTCATGTGAAATATTTGTGCCATTATACACGAATGATGCTGATGTACGGGTTTTGAGTCACTTTTACAAGTCTATTTTATCTTCGTTTTATGCATTTTTTAGTCAATTAGTTGATCATATTTGCATAAATCATTATAAATGTCTTGTATAATCTGTTTGCATCAAACTATGCTCATTTCATCATATTTATATTATTTTATACATTCCTCAGTCTTATACATGCTTTCTTTGGATTTTCAGGAGTTTCCATGTATTTGAGGAGCCGGTGCCACCGACTATCACGGTCGGTGCCACTGAGATGACATCAGGGACCGGGCCATAGATGACCAGAAAAGGCGATGGAACCGACTATAATAGTCGATGCCACCGATAGATCATCAGAGAGGTATATAAGATATGTGCATCATCTCGGTGCCACCGATGTCCAAGTCGATGGCACCAATTTTACCACAACACGACCAAGATCCCGATACCGTCGGTGCCACTGACTCTGCCAAATTTTAGAAATCTAAATTGATCATCCCGTTCTGATGGTCCACATTATGTGGTGCCGTAAGTTGACCTAAGATTAAAAATAAGGACGGCCTGACCTAAGGGAATCATCATGTTGCACCGCACGATGTCCAGAGAGAAGAGAGAGAGAGAAGCAAGGAGACAAAGGATGCCCACCGGGAGATCCGAGCACCTCCAACGGATGATTTTTCTACTGGAAGACTGTAGAACATGTGTTTCTCGAGGCGATTCATCTGGGACACCTTCTCTCCAGGGGTAACATGAACTTCCTTCATGTTTCCCATGTTTTTCTTCTCTCTCTCTCTATGTATTCACAACTGAAAACCATGCGGGGCTAAACCCCTTCTTTCCTTAGGACCCGAGAGTAGCCCGGGGAATCGTTGTATTGACTTTTTACATGAATTCATATAAATTTCTCTTTATTACTGGATATGTAAGTGTGGATTTGAATGGAGGATTAATGGTTAGAAAACCATAACTTATACACTTTCCTACGTGTTCCTTAGAAAAGGAAACGTACAGTCAGTGGAAAGAACCTAGAGTTTTTGATAATGCACCTAGACTAAGAGATAAATTACTATAGACGTGGAATTGGCTTAGATCTAGGTAGTGAATTGCACCGCGGAAGCGGGAAATTTTGAGTACATGCTTTCTATCCAGGGAAGGAGTATGAATTTATATTAATTCAGTAAAAATAAGATATGACAAGACCCCATGGCGAAATCGGTTACCCTAAGGAATTCATCTCTTTTGAATTAACCGCTTTTAATTTAATTTTATTTTGTTCAAACTCAAATTCAACTTTTTAATCGGATTAGCTAATTGCACCGTAGCTAGTAGTAGTCATTGAGACTATGTCTCCATGAGTTTGACTTGGGCCTCACATAGGCCTATATTACTCGACGCGTGCACTTATGTTTCTAGCACAGTTTTAGCGTGTCAAGTTTTTGGCGTCGTTGACGGGGAGACGGTGACGTTTCAACACTATGAGTGCTGTGGTCGGCCACTCTAGGCCACTTTTTAATATTTGTTCAACATTAAAAAAATATTTACTACATATTCATATCTCAAATTTTCTTTGATAAGTACCTTGACTAACTATTTTCAACTTTTCAGGTACTAGTGCATGGTGACAATACGGACCACAGATTATGGAGAAGCTACACCTGAGGTCCCAGTCACTGTCGAGGCTCCAGTTCAAACAACTTTACTAGAAGGCATCCCGTTGGCACCCATGCAACAAGCATTGGGGGATGGCAATCCAGGAGTAGAGAGGACAATCTGGGAGAGGATAAAGGCATCCTCTTCAACTGCGTAGACATGGACTATCAAAAAGCAGAACATGAATGTAGATCAGTATAAGATTGATCCAGGTTTGATTGAACTTGTCAAGTCAAAAGCATTTTATAGGAACGCTCATGTTCTGCCCCACCACCCTCTCAGGAAGGAGAAGACGCTTATTCTATGGTGGGGATGTACTATATGTTGTAGGATATACAGACACATCTACAACAAACTCAATCTCTAGATGGAATCTAAGAGGTGCATGTTCGTTTGTACACCAACTAGAAGGCAATCTATGAAAATGAGCATCTTTTCTTAGCCAACCAAGAGAACATGCGTCACCGCCTGTAGAGAATGGAGAACTATCAACATCCATTCTTTGAGTACTACTGGAGTCAAGGATACTTTGGAAACTACCTAATGCCACCGGACATGCCTTCTTCTGTTCTGACCTTTCAGGGGATGTTTCCTCCCCAGGACCCCACTCAGCCACCGCCACCACCATTGTAGTTGGGTATCTCTGTTCCACCTCTTAAGTTGGAATTTTGACTATGAGGTCATAGTCATATTCAAGCTTGGGTGGTGCTGGAACAACTTCTTAGTTTATTTTATTTGAGTATTTTTGTTGTTTTATTTTGGAAAAAATTAGTCAGTTTTCTTGTTATTTTTTCTGCTATGTAGGATCCACAATCTATCTAGTGTAACCTGTGGGGTATGAAATGCATGGTTTCATTTGAGAATGTCAATCTCTGGATTGGGTGCACGAAAAAAAAGAGAGTAAATTTTAAAAATTTTGTGAGTAATCGAGTCACGTAACTGAGGAAGTGCTTGAGTAAGTCAGCTCCAGGACATTAGAACATAAATGACCATTTAATTTGTCCAAGAAAAGTGATCGACATGGATTTTTTAGCCTAAACTGATCAAACACTAATGTGACCTTAAACTAAAATTTAAGAAAGAAACCCCTTGATTACCCTGGACACAGGTCATTAGAGAGGGACAAATGATTTTCTCTGAAGGTTCTATCTCTTAGTTGTGTGATCTCATCCACCGCATACTTTTGATTCACAATCCACCATAAGAGAATTGAGCACATGTTATCATTCTTTCTCTTGATTGCATCTGCATGTCATAGTATATCTTGCATATAGTTGTTTGCTTTTGTATACATAGAAAAATATGAAAAACATACATGTACAACAGTATTTTGGTACATGTTTTGTAGTTGTGTGACATATTATTCTTGTAGTTGCATATGCATTACATTTCATCTTGCAAATATCATGTCTAGCTTCTTCTCTAATATAAAAAGGTAGTGATGGTACCTATTCCCTGAAAAGGAAGAGAACAAAAAACATTGACATAAATCAAATGTGCTGTGCGAATGGAAGCCTAAAGCAATCCTATCATGTTGAAAGGGGCTTAGAATGAAAAGAAAAAAAATGAAATAAAGAAAAAAAATATCTGGAGTATAATGTCAGAAAAGGAGGGAACAAGGGCATAATTCTCCCTAATCATAAGGAAGAGTTAGTACATGATGCAGTCATAGGTATTTCGTCTTACATTGAGATGAAATGGTAGTTGCATGCATCATTCCACCCCAATGATTAGGCATTAGGAGCATTCTATAAATTCACATCATCATAGGTATATCATGATTTTTGATTGCATGAATGATTTTATGTGCTCGTGATTCCTTTGCAACCACCTATTTCAACCACTCGTTGCTCTTATTTGTAGGCCACTCATATGTTTTTCTCCTCATTCATTACTTTATTAGGAGAACTGCTTCCATTTAGGTGGTAGGTAGAGGAAAGAGCAACGTAGATAGGAGATCACACAATGCATCAAGTATGGACTGAACGAGTCTATCATATTAACTGCTTTAACTGATAGTGTCTCATTGATTGGGGGTTGACATCTATGATAGAGGATTTTGGTCACCTAGATGGTAGTTAGTGTTCAGTGGTCAGTAAAGGCCAGAAGGAGGATCAAAAGGTGGGGACTTTTTAGATGTACCTTATGCACGTATGTCCTTCAACTGACTTATCTCAATCATATCCAAAGGTGTTGTTGCTCGAGGACGAGTTACATTCTAGCTTAGGGGAGTTTGATGTATAGGTTTTGAGCCACTTTTACAAGTCTATTTTATCTTCGTTTTATGCATTTGTTAGTCAATTAGTTGATCATATTTGCATAAATCATTATAATTGGCTTGTATAATTTGTTTGCATCAAATTGTGCTCATTTCATCATATTTATATTATTTTATACATTCCTTAGTCTTATACATGCTTTATTTGGATTTTTAGGAGTTTTAATGTATTTGAGGAGTCGATGCCACCGACTATCATGGTCGGTTCCACTAAGATGACATTAGGGACTGGGCCATAGACGACTAGAAAAGTCGATGGCACCGACTACAACAGTCGATGCCACTGATAGAGCATCAGAGAGGCAGAGAAGATATGCCCATCAACTTGGTGCCATCGACGTCCATGTCGATGGCACTGACTTTACCATAGCACGACCAAGATCCCAATGCTGTCAGTGCCACCGACTCTATCAGATTTCAACAATCTAAATTGATCGTCCCGATCCGACGGTCCACGTTATGTGGTACCGTAAGTTGAACTAAGATTAAAAAGAAGGATGGCTAGACCTAAGGGGATCATCACATTGCACCGTATGGCATCTAGAGAGAAGAGAGAGAGAAGCAAGGAGCCGAAGGATGCCCACTGAGAGATCTGATCACCTCTGACAGACAATTTTGCTGTTGGAAGACTACAGAACGTGCATTTCTCAAGGAGGATCATCCAAGACACCTTCTCTCTAGGGGTTACGTGAATTTCCTTCATGTTTCCCACATTTTTCTTCTCTCTCTCTATGTATTTGCAACTAAAAACCATGCATGTCTAAACTCCTTCTTTCCTTAGGACCCGGGAGTAGCCTGGGGAATCGTTGTATTGACTTTTTACATGAATTTGTATAAATTTCTCTTTATTCCTGGATATATAAGTGTGGACTTGAACAACCTATCATTGCTTGATAACCATCGATAAGATTACAAACTGATAATTATTCCAGGAGGAGGATCAAAGGTTAGAAAACCATAACTTATACACTTTCCTACGCGCTCCTTGGAAAAGGAAACATACGGTCAGTGGAAAGAACCCAAAGTTTTCGATAATGCACCTAGACTAAGAGATAAATTACTACAGACATGGAATTGGCTTAGATCTAGGTAGTGAATTGCACTGTAGAAGCGAGCAATTCTGACTACAAACTTTCTATCTAGGGAAGGATTAGGAATTTATATTAATTCGGTAGAAATAAGATATGACAAGACCCCGTGGTGAAATCGGATACCCTAAGGAATTCATCTCTTTCGAATCAACCACTTTTAATTTTCTTTTATTTTGTTCAAACTCAAATTCAACTTTTTAATCGGCTTAGCTGATCACACCATATCTAGTAGTAGTCACTGAGACTACATCTTCCAGAGTTCGACTCGGGCCTCACATAGGCCTATATTACTCGATGCGTGCACTTGCGTTTCTACGCATGATTTTAACATGTCAAGTTTTTGGCGCCATTGCCGAGGAGATAGTGATGTTTCAGCACTACGAGTGTTGCGGTCGGCCACTCTAGGCCACTTTTTAATATCTGTTCAACATAAAAAAAATATTTACTGCATATTCATATCTCAAATTTTCTTTGATAAGTACCTTGACTAACTATTTTCAACTTTTCAGGTACTAGTGCATGGTGACAACACAAACCACAGATTACGAAGAAGCAATACCTGAGGTCCCAATCACTGTTAAGGCTCTAGTTCAAACAACTTTACCATAAGGCATACCATTGACACCCAGGCAACAAGCAATGGGGGACGACAATCCAGGAGCAAAGAGGACCATCTGGGAGAGGATAAAGGCATCCTCTTCAGCTGCACAAATAGGGTCGATCAAAAAGCAGAACGTGAATGTATCTTAGTATAAGATTGATCCAGGTTTGATTGCACTCATCAAGTCACAAGCATTTTATGGGAACACTCATGAAGACCTAGTGTCACATATTAGCAATTTTGTGGAGATCAGTGATATGGTGAAAGTGGATAGGTTTCCACAAACTGCCATTTATCTACAGTTGTTTCCATCATCACTGGAAGATAAGGCAAAAGAATTACTACACAACCTGCCGAAAGAGTCGATCAAGACATGTGATCAAATGGTAGAAGCATTCTTTGAAAGATACTTTCCTCCATTAAAGACAAATGAGATGATTAGAAACATTCACAATTTCAAGCAACATGCATCTGAATCTTATTCCGAGGATTGGGAGCGCTTTCGAATCATGCTCAGGAAGGTCCTGCACCATTGGATAGATTCAGAGAATCAAGTAAAGATGTTCTACTTTGGACTCTGCAAAAGTGAACATACCACCTTTAGTGCAAGCTCGGGGTTTTTTCTCAACAACCCACCCTCAACTTGCCAGGACATTTTGAAAAATATGTTGAAGAATCAGGCATGGGGTAATGAGAGAGACAATCCAGAGAAAATCAAAAGCATAGGGCAATCTAAAGTTATCACCTCTTTGAATGAGAAGTTAGACTTGATAGCAAAGAAGATCCTAGAGAAAGATAACAATTCATGAGATGAGGAAGGCCACATGAAGTACATGCAGAAGTAAGGCTACATGAACAATGACTATGCATGGAGAAAGGATCCCAAGTTATCTTAGAAAGATCCAAACAACTTCCTACATGACCCTAATCAACAAAACCAACATAGGAATAATCAGCAACAACAACCTGCAACAGAGGAGAGCACAAATGAAATTCTCAACCAGATAGTGAAGTAAAATGAGCAACTGATAAACAACTTCCAACATGATCTCCAGAACTAAGGGGACCAGATGAGGAGCTTTGAGACAACTTTGTCTCAAGTAGCAGAAGATGTGGCGACTTTGAAGAAGCCTACGCAACAAGGTTTTCCAAGAAATACGGACACTCCAACAGGAAACCAGTAGGTCAAGGCCATACTACTGAGAAGTGGGAAGAAGACGTTGACTCCAAAGACTGTGGAGAGTGAGGTGACCAAGCCCACTGATAGTGGTGATTCAGTATCAGAGCAGGCACAAGTAGAACCAGAGGTAGGTAATACAGGGGAAGAGAAAAATCTAGAATCTGAGTTGGAAAAGAGGATGTCATATGTGCCACCACATCAAAGGACACAGACGGTACTAGTTCCATATCCTAACAGCTTGAAGGCAACAAAGGTGGATCAACAATTCAAGAAGTTTCTAGATAGCTTTAGAAAGCTTTCTGTGAATATACCATTGATTGAGAAAATTGAGAAAATACCCTCATACGGTAATTTTTTGAAGGATATCATTAACAAAAAGAGGAAGATCCCAGATTCTGAGGTAGTTGTTCTAAGAGAGCAAGTCAGCGCCTTCATCTTAGGCATACTACCACCAAAGAGACAGGACCCTGGTTGTTTCAACATCACGTGCTACATCAGGAAGACAAAGTTTGGCAAGGCACTCTATGATTCAGGGGAAAGCATCAACTTGATGCCCTTATCTACTTTTAAGAAGCTTGGTATCAAAACATAAAGGAAGAGCAACATGATGTCCAATTGGCAGACAACTCAATGGTGACACCGTATGGTATTTATGAGGATGTACTTGTCAAGGTAGACCGGTTTGTTTTTCCTGCAAATTTTGTTGTGATGGAGATGCAAGATGAACATGGCAATGAGGTTCTATTAGGAAGAACCTTCCAAGCAACAACTGATATGATCTTGGACATGGGAAGAGGCCACTTGACTATGGGAATTAAAGACGACCGGTTTGAAAGAACCATGTCGGATAATTCCAAGTCATCCAATGCCCAGGAGCAATGTAATATGATGAAGAACATGAATAGAAACATCTCATTGTTCTTGGGAAAACCATTTTTGGACATGGTGAATGTTATGACAAAGGTGGACAAGGGCACACTCACTGTGGACATCATAGAGAACACTAAGGTGGTCTCACTGGTCAAGGAAGTAGGGTATCCGGATGACAAAGATGAGGAATTGGGTTTTTCTATTGTGGATGATGGGGCAGAGGATTCCATACTACAGATCCATCCACAAACCCTACTAGAGGCTTGTCTAATGAACTTCATGGATGATTGGGTTCAAGATCGGTCACTGGAAGAATGTGCAAGACTACTAAAGGCTTTTCCATGTCATTACACAAGGCACTTTGAGGACTTGGGACCACTGCCACCGCTATTAGTTTCTTCACTCTTAAGCCCGCCCGAGTTAGAGCACAAGCCGCTGCCACCTCATCTAAAGTATGTTTTTCTATCAGCAGAGGAGAAGCTACCGGTCATCATATCAACATCATTGAGTGATTGGGAAGAAGAACAATTGATCATTGTGCTAAAGAACCACTGAGGTACGTTTGGGTGGTCTGTGGATGACATCAAGGGGATTTCTCCCACTTTGTCTCAACACAAGATTTTACTAGAAGAAGGAGAAAAGATGGTCATTCAACCTCAGCATCGCTTAAATTCAATCATGACAGAGGTAGTAAAGAAGGAGGTAATCAAGCTACTATCGGTAGGTGTAATCTATGCTATTTCTGATTCTATGTGGGTTAGTCCAACACATGTAGTACCAAAGAAGGGAGGAATTACTGTCACTACTAATTCATCTAATGAACAAATAACCACTGGATTAGTGACAGGATGGCGAGTATGCATTGATTATCGCAGGTTGAACACTGCCATAGTTAAGGACCATTTTCCATTACCGTTTATTGATCATATTTTGGAGCAACTCGCCAGTTGCTCCCACTTTTGTTTTCTTGATGGATATTTGGGCTATAACTAGATTTCAATCAAGCCTAAGGACCAGGAGAAGTCCACTTTCACCTACCCTTATAGCACCTTTGCATACTACTGCATGCCTTTCAGGTTGTGCAATGCACCCACTACTTTTAAGACGTGTATGTTGGTGATTTTCTCGAATATGGTGGAATAATGTCTCAAGGTTTTCATGGACAATTTTTCAGTTTATGGGACATCCTTTGATGATTGTTTGAAAAATTTGGATAAGGTTTTACAGAGTGTGAAGACACACACTTAGTGCTTAATTGGGAAAAATGTCACATGATGGTTAGCGAGGGCATAGTGCTTGGACACAAGGTGTCTAGCAAGGGATTGAAGGTGGATCCGATTAAAATAGAAGTGATTTCCAAACTTCCTCCACCAACGGCAGTGAAGGCAGTTAGGATTTTTTTAGGCCATGCTGGGTTTTATCGCTGATTTATTAAAGATTTTTCAAAAATCACTAAACCATTGTCTGAGCTATTGGAAAAGGATGTTGAATTCAATTTTGATGAGAGATGTTTAAAAGCTTTTAAGATTTTGAAAGAGAAACTCATATCCACACCAGTTGTGCATGCTCTAGATTGGAGCCAACCATTTGAGTTGATGTGTGATGCATCAGATTATGCAGTGGGGGCAGTGTTGGGGAAATGCCTAGACAAAGTTCCTACGGTCATATATTATGCATCTAAAACACTTAACGACTCACAAAAAAATTACACCACAACTAAAAAAGGGTTATTAGTTGTTGTCTTTGCTTTTGAGAAATTTAGACAATATCTTGTGGGAGATAAGGTGGTGGTGTGGACTGACCATGTGACAATTAAATACTTGCTGTAGAAGAAGGATGCAAAACCAAGATTGATTAGATGGATCCTTTTATTATAGGAGTTTGACATTGAGGTCAAGGATAAAGCAGGGATAGAGAATGTGGTGGCTGACCACCTATCTCGATTGGAGAGGGTAGATGAGAAGTATATCAATATACCCATTATAGAGACTTTCCCTAATGAGCAATTATTCACCCTTAAGAAAAAAGACTCTTAGTTTTCTAACATTATGAATTATTTATCTTGCAAGGAATTGCCCGCTAATTGGGGGTATCAAGAAAAGAAGATATTTTTTTCATTCTTTGTGATATTATTTTTGGGATGATCCAATTTTGTTAAAATAGTGTAGGGATGGAATTTTGAGAAGATGTGTACCTGAAGGTGAATATGAGAGTGTGTTGACACATTGCCACACACTGCCTACAGGTGGACACCATGCCAGTTTTAGGACAGACACAAAGGTGTTGGAGAGCAGGTTATACTGGCCGACCCTATTCAAATATGTGTATGATTTTGTGAGTAGGTGAGTTGCATGTCAGCGGTCATGAAACATATCAAAGTAGCAGGAGATGACATTGAATGTGTTTCAAGAAGTGGAGGTTTTTGATTTATGGGGTATTGATTTCATGGGACCCTTTGTATCCTCTATCTCTAACCTTTACATCTTGCTAGATGTAGATTATGTGTCAAAATTGGTGGAAGTGATTCCAACCCGTACCAATGATGCAAACGTTGTATGCAAATTTGTTAAGGATTACATTTTCTACAGATTTGGAGTGCCAAGGATGATCATAAGTGATGGGGGAACTCATTTCACCAATCGGAAATTTGGGGCACTTTTGAACAAGTATGGAGTGATGCACCGTGTGGGTACACCCTATCACCCACAAACTCACGGACAACTAGAGATTTCCAATCATGAGATTAAAAAGATTCTTGAGAAGACGGTGTCGTCTAGTAGAAAGAATTGAAGTGAATTGTTGGTAGATGCACTATGGGCCTATAGGACTTCCTATAAAACACCAATAGGGACTACACCCTTTAGGTTAGTCTATGTCTGGGCATGTGATCTTCCTATGGAGTTAGAACATAAGGCTCATTGGGCGTTGAGAAGGCTCAATTTTGATCTTGATGAAGCAGGTAAGACGAGGATGCTAGAGTTGAATGAGATTGATGAAATTAGGATGAATGCCTATGAGAATTCAAGATTGTATAAGGAAAGAACTAAGCAAATTCATGACTGACACATAATAAGGAGAGTCTTTTACCCGGGAGAGAATGCATTGCTTTTCAACTCAAGGATGAATTTACACCCCGGGAAATTGAGGTCTAGATGGAGTGGACCATTCATCATAGAAGAAGTGTTTCCACATGGAGCGGTTAGAATCAAAGAGGGACAGAGATCCTTCTTGGTCAATGGCCAAAGACTAAAGCATTACTTTGGGGAAGATTTCAATAGAAAGGAGCATGAGATGAAACTTATTGCCCCTAATTAACCTCAAAAAATGGATTTTTCTAGCCTAGGATGTTAAACAAGGGCTCTTGTTGGGAGGCAACCCAACCATTAGGATGTTCGTTTCATTCATTTACATTATGTTTTTTAGTAGTACTTAGTTTTTTTATATAAATTTTATATAAAAATGATACCCTGACTCATTTGTTGAGTGTGCAAGCTGTGGCCGAGTTGGTGCCACCGACTCCCAAGTCGATGGCACTGAGATAAGGTCAGAGAGATGGGCAAAATCGATTGGTATAGGTCGGTGCCACCGACACACATGTCAGTTCCACTGACACTTCTAAAGAAAGTACATGAAATTGGGCACGGCTAACTGATATGCCGTCGGTACCACCGACAACCATGTCGGTGGCACCGATTCGGCTAATACCCCAAGTTCGGTGGGTGCGTCAGTGCACTGAAAAAAAATATCGATGGATCGAGTCGGTACCACTGACATGATCATTGGTGCCACCGACCCGATAAAACACCGATCCATGGGCACCATCATCAATGAACCAGATGCATTCCAAGTGGATTATTGGAAGCACCGATCCCACCTAAAAGTTGATACCACCGACATCAGGTCGGTGCCACCGACTCGTCAACAATCCGCCAAGTTCAGATCGTGTACCGATGGCCATCGATGCACCAAGGGTTCAGATCCACCCCCAGAATTTGGTGCCACTGACTCCCTGTCGGTGCCAATGACTCTGTCATAGTAGGGTGGCACCAATTCTATAAAAGGAAAGTAGTGTTTTCATTTTTGCTCACAACTTGAAGAACCACTACTCCCTCAAGCACAAGCAACTACTCCGAGCATCCAGAAGCTTCACCGAGCTCTTCTTTTCTCAATCTTCTTCCCCGATCACTTCATCGTCATGGTGAGAAGAGGAGGACCTGCTGGTGGTCTGACACCATGACCCCAACTCAGCCACCCTACGACGGAAGTGCGGAAGGTCTACAAAGAGCTTGCTAAAAGGGCATTCGCTCCAATGAGATACGGTGATCGACAGTTGTTGGAAGACATGGGATTCAACGACAACATGGCGGTCATCCTCGAGCAACAAGAGTTTGATGGAAGGTCTGTGAATCCCATCTTTGGTAGGTGGCCAACATACAAGGAAATTCTGATCGAGCTCATGGTGTCTCTTGAGATATGCGTCACCCCAACCAATCACGCCCGTCAAGCAGCGAATGGAGAGAAGGAAAGGTGGACTTCCACCTTTACAACACCAACTTCTCCCTTACTCTTCACGTCTTCAATGACATCTATGGGTGGCCGCATGTGCCTTGTTGTCATCTCGAGAACGTCGACTTTGACGCCATTTGGAAGGACCTTGTGACAGTGCCAAAGGGTTATAAGATGAACTTTCACCATAGTTCATTGGCGGACCTCGAGCATCCCTTTGTTCGAGTGATTCATTGTATGCTCACCAATATGCTCTTCACCAAGTCAACCCAAGGGCAAGCGAAGGTACAAGTTCTAGACTTGTATTTTCTGTATCAACTTTTGGAGGGAAGGCCGGTCAACTGGGGATCATTCTTCTTCAAACATATAATTGCGGTGAGGCGCAATGTCAGGCGGGCCACATCGATACTTTTTGGGGGACTTATCACCCCAATTGCTCTTCACTTGGGCATGGATCTTTCTACGCTGGATCCACTGAATTCTAGGCTTCGCGTAGACTGCCTCCATTTGAAGTAGTCAGGCCTTATCACTGTGGAAAACAAGACAATCTATGCAATCTGTTTGGTCAGTGGAACCTTCTACGAGCGTCGACTTCTTGTTCCTATCTTCAACATCAGGCAAGTTGAGCACTATAGATGGCCAGACATGGATGATGACAATGAAGACCAAGGAGGAGATGATAATGATGAAGAGGAGGAGTCAAGCAATGATGTAGAGGAGGTCGATCCCACCATTCCTATGACACATTGAGTTGCTCCACGGAAGCATCCACGCCATTATGCTTCCTCGACATTTTCTGTCCCGCCACCCTCTCAAGAAGGAGAGGATGCTTATTATATGGCGGGGATGCACTCTATGTTGCAGGATATACAGACACATCAACTACAGCAAACTCAATCTCTAGCTGGAATCCAAGAGGTGTAGGGTCGACTGTACACCAACCAACAGACAATCTATGAAAATGAGCATCTTTTCTTGGCCAACCAAGAGAACATGCATCACCCCCAACATAGGATGGATAACTATCATCAACCATTCTTTAACCACTACTGGAGTCAGGGATACTTTGGAAACTACTAGACGCCACCGGACATTCCTTCTTCTGCTACGACTTTTTAGGGGTTGTTTCCTCCCGAGGACCCCACTCAGCCACCGCTACCACCATTTTAGTCGGGTATCTCTGTTCCACCTCTTAAGATGGAATTTTTACTATGAGTTCATAGTCATATTCAAGCTTAGGGGGGTGCTGGAACAACTTCTATCTTAGTTTCTCTTATTTGAGTATTTTTTTGTTTTATTTTGGGAAAAACTAGTTAGTTTTCTTGTTAGTTTTTTTGCTATGTAGGATCCACAATCTATCTAGTGTAACTTGTGGAGTATTAAATGCATGGTTTCATTTGAGAATATCAATCTCTAGGTTGGGTGCACGAAAAAAGGGAGTAAATTTTAAAATTTTTGTGAGCTTATCTTGTGAGTAATCGAGTCACATAACTGAGGAAGTGCTTGAGTAAGATTCAAGACATTAGAACATAAATGACCATTTAATTTGTCCAAGAAAAGTGATCGACAAGGATTGTTGAGCCTAAACTGGTCAAACACTAATGTGGCCTTAAACTAAAATTTAAGAAAGAAACCCCTTGATTACCCTATACACTGGTCATTAGAGAGAGACATATGATTTTCTCTTAAGGTTCTATCTTTTAGTTGTGTGATCTCATCCACCGCATACTTTTGATTCACACTCCACCATAAGAGGATTGAGCACATGTTATCATTCTTTCTCTTTATTGCATCTGCATATCATAGTAGATCTTGCATATAGTTGTTTGCTTTTGTGTAAATTGAAAAATATGTAAAAACTTACATGTACAACAATATTTTTGTACATGTTTTGTAGTTGCATGACATCTTATTCTTGTAGTTGCATATGCATTACATGTCATCTTGCAAAGATCATGTCTAGATTCTTCTCTAATATAAAAAGGTAGTGATGGTGCCCGTTCCCTGAAAAGGAAGCGAAAAAAAAGAAGAGAAGCATTGACATAAATCAAATGTGCAATGTGACTGGAAGCCTAAAGCAATCCTATCATGTTGAAAGGGGCAAAAAATGAAAAGAAAAAAAATGAAATGAAGTAAAAAAATATATCTCGAGTATAATGTCAGAAAAGGAGGGAACAAGGGCATAATTCTACCTAATCATAAGGAAGAGATAGTGCATGATGCAGTCTTTGATATTTCATCTTACATTGAGATGAAATGGTAGTTGCATGCATCATTCCACCCCGATGATTAGGCATTAGGAACATTCTATAAATTCACATCATCATAGGTATATCATGATTTTTGATTGCATGAATGATTTTATGTGCTCGTGATTCCTTCGCAGCCACCTATTTCAACCAACCGTTGCTCTTATTGGTAGACCACTCAGATGCTTTTCTCTTCATTCATTACTTTATCAAGAGAACTACTTCCATGTAGATGGTAGGTAGAGGAAAGAACAGCGTAGATAGGAGATCACACAATGCATCAAGTATGGACTGAACGAGTCTATCATATTAACTACTTTAACTGATAGTGTCTCATTGATTGGGAGTAGACATCTTGGATAGAGGTTTTTGGTCACCTAGATGGTTGTTAGTGTTCAGTGGTCAGTAAATGCCAGAAGGAGGACCGAAAGGTGGGGACTTTTTAGATGTACCTTATGCACTTATGTCCTTTAGTTGACTTATCTCAATCAGATCTTAAGGTGTTGTTGCTCAAGGACGAGCAAGATTCCAACTTAGAGGAGTTTGATGTATGAGTTTTGAGTCACTTTTACAGGTCTATTTTATCTTCGTTTTATGCATTTATTAGTCAATTAGTTGATCATATTTGCATAAATCATTATAATTGGCTTGTATAATTTGTTTGCATCAAACTATGCTCATTTCATCATATTTATATTATTTTATACATTCCTCAGTCTTATACATGATTTCTTTGGATTTTCAGGAGTTCCCATGTATTTAAGGAGTCGGTGCAACCGACTATCATGGTCAGTGCCACCAAGATGACATCAGGGACCGGGCCATAGATGACCAGAAAAGTCGATGGCACTGACTACAACAGTCAATGCCACCGATAGAGCATTAGAGAGGCAGAGAAGATATGTGCATCAACTCGGTGCCACCGATGTCCAAGTCAATGGAACTGACTTTACCACAACACAAACACGATTCTGATGCCATTGGGGCCACCGACATCCATGTCAGTGCCACCGACTCTGCCAGATTTCAGCAATCTTAATTGATCGTCCCGATCAGACAGTCTACGTTATGTGGTACTATAAGTTGACCTAAGATTAAAAAGAAGGATGGCGATACTTAAGGGGATCATCATGTTGCACTGCATGACGGCCAGAGAGAAGAGAGAGAGAAGTAAGGGCTCGAAGGATGCCCATAGGGAGATCTCAGCACCTCTGACGAATGATTTTGCTGCCAGAAGACTATAGAACGTGCATTTCTCGAGGAGGATCATCCGGGACACCTTCTCTCCAGGGGTTACACAAACTTCCTTCATGTTTCCCACGTTTTTCTTCTCTCTCTATGTATTCACAATTGAAAACCATGCGAGACTAAACCCCTTATTTCCTTAGGACCCATGAGTAGCCCAGGGAATCGTTGTATTGACTTTTTACATGAATTAGTATAAATTTCTCTTTATTCCTGGATATGTAAGTGTGGATTTGAATGACCTATCATTTCTTGATCACCATCGATAAGATTACAGACCAATAATTATTCTAGAAGGATGATTAAAGGTTAGAAAACCATAACTTATACACTTTCCTACGTGTTCCTTGGAAAAGGCAACGTACGGTCAGTGGAAAGAACCCAGAGTTTTCGATAATGCACCTAGACTAAGAGATAAATTACTACAGACGTGGAATTGGCTTAGATCTTGGTAGTGAATTGCACCATGGAAGAGGGCAATTCTGACTACTGGTTTTCTATCCAGGGAAAGATTAGGAATTTATATTAATTCGGTAGAAATAATACATGACGAGACCCCATGGTGAAATTAGTTACCTGAAGGAATTCATCTCTTTCAAATCAACCATTTTTTATTTTCTTTTATTTTGTTCAAACTCAAATTCAACTTTTTAATCAGCTTAGCTGATTGCACCGTAGATAGTAGTAGTCACTAAGACTACATATCCCTAAGTTCGACTCAGGCCTCACATAGGCCTATATTACTCGACACATGCACTTGCATTTCTACGCACAGTTTTAGCGTGTTAGATGCCTAATCCCTATTGCCACTAACTCTATAGTTAGTGGAGGTGGGATAAAGGTAAAACATTTATGTGACAATTAGTATAGAGCCATACACATAGGCCTCTATATATGTTAAGGCATAACACTTCATAAGAACCGAGGAGAACTAAAATCCAAAATGGTGAAACTAAGAAAATAGGTATGGTGCTAAATGTGGAGGTTCTACTAGTAATGACCTCCTATCTGACAAGTGTGGTGGATAAGGCTCGTTTGCACTCCCACCTACCCAAATTGGATCTAAGATTGGATTAGGTTCCTTTCCCTAAAATCCTAGATAGTATTATAGCATCTCACCTTCTCTTTAAGGCTAACTAATCGACCCAAGTAGATGATGGTTAGTTAGTTTCTAATCTCCTCATGTGATCTTTCACATTACAATTGATCATATAATTTCTTGATTATGGGTAGCTTATGCATGGGTAAACAAACATTATTTGCAAATTATGATAGTTGACTAGGATGATAATGCCATGATATGATCTTATATCAAAAATACTATTTGATGTATGAAAGTACTCTTGAAAATGATGTACTCATGTGTAATTATTATGTAAAGTTAATGCTACCAAACTTGACATATGTGCTTTTTATGAGGTATAATCCTTGATGTGGTGAAATAAGTTGTAACCCACATTTAATACCTCATGGTTAATGAGGTCCCTATTGTTTAAAACTATGTAGTCTCTACTTCCATAAAACCTCAAACATAACTAAGAAAATCTCTCCCTATTGGTATGTATCATGCCCATACTTGATATGAGTATGTCTTTGGATCTCCAGATCATGATGAGAAGACCTAATACTAGAGTCAACCCCCTATTGATTATTATGCTTCTTTGTAAGGCTCAATTTTGAATAATATGAATCATACAAATCCTTGACCAAAAACTATTATTCTTAAACTCGTGAGATTCCCAATTTGACTTATTGATTTCCAAAAGACATCCCTTTCCTTGATCTCCGAAAGGAAAGGAACAACATTATGACCCCAAGTTTATACAATCTTCAAACATGGTTTCCCTATTATGATCTTGACCTTTGATCTCATGACCTTGTGAGATATGATTTGATTATTACTCTTCCTATTATGATATTCTTAATGGTTTATAACTATGATCACTAATATGCTAGATTTGGGTGGTAGTTAACATAAGACTCCTCTAACATAGGTCACATCCCTATTTTGACTACCTCTAAATTTTCATCTAGTTGATTATTTGGAGTTTGGAAAGGTAACACCTTCTACACGATTATGATTTCTTGAACTAATAATTTGATAGGTCAGACCTTATGATGATTTAGATACTCAATCTTAAATCTTGGTTTAACGATGAGTAATTTGAGTGCAAATTCACCTCCCACTCCAGTAGACTTGGCCTCATCGTCCATCCTAATTCTAATGCAAAGTGTTACCTACACCATGGAAATTCATGCTTAAAAGCCAAAGAGATGGAAACCCCAAATAAAAAGTTCCAAGGACATATTAAAGAACACTAAGAAAGAAACCAAGAAGAACCTACAAGAAGGGAAAGATATTCCTATATCAGAAAGAAAAGCGATCGATGATGAGGATTACTTGGATATAGTGATGAGAAAGAAGAAAAAATTACAAGCAAAGAAGCAAACCCTAAAACTGGAAGAAAGAAGCCCAAAGAATCCAATAAGTCTTTCATAGAAGACAAGTAGGTGGATACTATAGTACTTCTATGTTAGGATTAAAAAAATAAAGGAAGGAACCGCTCCACTAACTCTAGATAATCTGACCAATTCCAAACATCAAAACTAGGTGACACTCTTCATCAATGTGCTCCCCTTCACTGTCAAGATCAAGGTGGTAATGGCTGTGTGATGCTCAGAAATTGCAAAATAATCTACCAAGCAGTGCAAAGTTCTGATAGAGTCAGTAAGAAGGGATGAACTCATGAGTATCCAGGAGATGAGGAACAACAAAGTAATCCTAATTCTATATAAGTTGCAAGGACCCTAGAGTGGAGGACCAGGAGTAATCGAGTCAAGATAACACTTCCATGAATGACGAAGTAGATGGAAATGCACAAGCTATGCAATTGTGTACTTCTATCAATTAATTTTACCCTCATCCATTCCAATAGTTTCTTTATGAAGATCTACTATTGGAACATTCAAGGAGTGTGTGTGAAAGAGTTAAAGGCTTCACACAAATTGCTGACCTTTGTAATTATTGAACCTAGATGCAACGATCTCATTACTGAGGATACCATTCATTAGATGGGCTTCTCCACATCCTATAGAGTCAAGGCCATTGGTCTCTCCAATGGTATCTAGCTATTGTGGGACAACTTTCAGTGCAATATTAAAGTTTTATAAAACCATTGCCAGTTTATACACTGCAAGGTAGATGAGAATTGGTTTTTCACACTAGTATATTCTATCCCCAACCCTCTAGAAAGAAAATTTCTTAGGAATATGTTGGAAGAGATCTCTATGAATATCTCCTTGCCTTGGGTTGTTATGAGTGATTTAAATACCATGTTAGACACTTCTGAGAAGAAAGGAGGCACATATTTTCATAAGTATGCCTCTACACATTTTAATGAGTGCTTGTTGAACACAAATCTATCTGATACGAGAATACATGTCCAACTCTTCACATTCCAATGAGGGAGAGTCCAGGAGTACCTTGATCGTGTCAGTTAACTTATAGCTTAATCACAATTATGATGAAATTGGTATTTTTCCGCAATGATCAGACTCAGATCATAATTCCTTGTTGCTTTGCAAGTGAGATTCTACCAAAAAGAAGAATCAACTATTTAAAACCAAATCTAGTTGGTGACTCACACTATCCTTCCAAACAGAAATCATTCCTCAATCGAACAAACATGGTCCTTTTACTAAAGCTCTCCATTCCTTCAAATATATTGCTCAAAAGTGGGACTCTAAGTGCATCACCCATATCAACAAAAGAAACAATTTGTTCTCAAGCTCATTAACTAGTGTTAGGTATCATCTCAAGCACCTAATCATATGTGTATTATTGATAATTCAATCACCCTACATGAACACTATAATCATCTCCTCCTGCATGAGTAGGCCGATTGGCAAAAATGGGCCCATATCAGTTGGCTTATGTTTGACAACAATAACACCAACTTCTCTCATTCTTATGTAAAAGCTCATCATGACTATAATAACATCACTATGCTCAAGGACCGCACATACATTCAACTTCCAATACATGGCTTCTTCTCCAACCCAATGACTACATCTTCTAGGCTAGATCAACAATGAATCATGTAGGTACCTTACTGTCCATGTCAACATTGACTACAATCAGCTTCTAGCAATGATGATGGCTGAACAAATCAATAGGACCCTCTTTCTTATGGCCCCATCCAAAGCTCCTAGCCCAGACGATGTATGTAACGAATTTCTTCAAAATAACTAGCATAAACTTGGGAATTCAACAACAAAGACAGTCACCTAGGCCTTTTCAATTGTGAATCGATCAATCTCTTATTGTCTCATATATGGTTATTGTTCCAAAATTTAAAGTTCCATTGAGTTTATAACATACCAAAGCTTAGCATATTACCCTATGCCCATGTTTTAGAGGTTGCAAGGTTGGTTCTTTTTTATTTGACCAAGCAAGGATCCAAATAATGTCTTATAGTTGTTTGTACCTCTATGTATATAGTTAATAGATATAACACGATCGACTCAATGGTAACCCATAGCATATATAGGCTTAAACACAAATATAATAGATTGAGTGACATTCGATTCTATAAAAACATATTATATCATAAGACACTCATATTAAAATAATGACCTATATGTGTTCTAACATGTATGGAGTTCATGAGATAAGTCACATATGCTTCTGTTGCTAACTAATATTAATATAATGGCTAATATATGTTTAATATAAAGTATAATGCGCTTAAGATATGAATAGTAGTAATAATTGAAGTTTCATGTCCATAAATATGAATAATATGCCAACATATAAATAAATATTAATTAATCGACTAAATATGTTAAAATATTAAAGTACAGAAATTTGTGCATAATAATATAAATAGACTCTTTTGGAAAAAGTTGAATATAATTGGTCCAATTAAATGAATGTTTATAGTAAAGATGTAATATTTTGATAAATATGATGGTAATGAGATAAAATCCTAATTGTATTGGAACTCATAAAATGAAACTCCAAAACTCAAATCTAATCTATAAAGTGTTTATTAGGTCCCAATTAGTTAATTTTCCAAGTTTTTACATCATTGAGTAATCATAGATGCTTTAATTTTATTTGGGAAAGAAAATATAAGATAAATTCTAAAATATACAATAATATAATAAATGAATCCAAAAGTACAAATTAATGGAAAAAATGAATTCTACATGTCAAAATGTGGGTAGGTGCCAAATTTAATAAAATTTGAGGAATGTTTGATCCCTCTATTGAAGTAGGAAAGAAAAATACAAATCATTTAAATTAAATGCATTTAATTAATGATTTGGATAGTGTTTCTCATGTATATATGTATATATATGTGTGTTCATAGACACACACACACACACACACACACACACACATATATATATATATATATATATATATATATATATATATATATACATGACACATTTTTACATGACACACATCAGGTTCCTTCTTTTTCTCCATCGATTTTCTCCCTCATCGCTCAATGTTTTTCCATGATCCTTCCACTAATGCCCTATTATGAGATTTTGCTGTGTTTGATCCTAGATCTTGTAGGGTTTAGTGACCCAAACACTTTCATGGAGTTGGTTTCCTCTTCTGTCAATATGTTCTCTCTCATGTTAGTGCCCTTTTTAAATCTTGGGCATCCTAGTATATATGTAACCCCTCTATAAGACCATTGACCTATCTTAATGGCTAAACATTATTTCTTATCTTAATTGGGTTCTTAAAACCTCAATAAAACCCTAACATGTGCTTTTAAATCATGTGACAAAGCTAAGTTTCAAGTTTGGTCTAGTTTGGACAATGTTTGTTGGAGTTTTGCAATTTATGTGCTTATAAGGGCTTTTCTCAAATATCCCATTTCTAGAGTTTTATTTGTAATTTTCACACATGCATGTTGTGCTTCATATTATCCTTCACAATCTTTGATATAGTTTCACCTATGGATGCCTAGATGTACCCTCAGATTATCTATCTCTATCCATCTAGGGTTGAGAACTTAGTGTTTCCCAACTATGTGGTAATTTTTTGATGGTAGGAATTTGATGTTTCTACCTTGTGAGTAAATATTTGATGGTTTATCCTAGGGGAAGAAGATTCAATGGCCTCCCCTTGAGGTGCATAATCCGATGTAAACCCTAGTTGAAGTGCACAATCTGATGGATGGTCAGAGTTGGAAAAATGATGAAGTATGGTGATGGTATAATGGGAACTCTGATATCTTGGTAATATTTCTAAGACATTAACTCATGGAAGACATGGTAAAGAACTGATGGAAACTCTGATATGCATGGAAAGGTCGGTTTTGGCTTTTGGACACATGACAAGCCTATTTTCAACCTTTTGATCGCCTTCCTCTATCTCCTTGAATATATATACCTCCACCACTCCCACAAACGAACACCTTGCACCCTTATCTCGTCCTTGGTTCTATAGAAAGACTAGGCCATCATTTATTTGTGGATAAGGAGCCTTTTAGTCCGAAGCTTGGAGATCATGGATTCATGTTGCCCTAGGCTTTAGATCAAGCTTCTTTAAGGATGTTTGAAGCTTCCAAACCTAGTTTCTTTCCCTAACCAAGTAAGTTGTTGTTCTCTACTTTGGTTTTCTTGTTGTTATCTTCTTTTTCTCCTCATCCATGGGTGGAACTCTAGAAGTTCTTGGTGGATGGTCGTGCATGTGGTGAAAGGACCCTTTTCTTCTCTCTTTTTCCCTATATCTACCTTGTTCTTGAGGAAGGAGCTACCTTGGAGCTTTGGAAGGGCAAAGCTAGGGTTTTTATTGTGCCACCTTTCTGTTTGGACATCAACCTTAATCTTAAGGTGAGTTATATAACTTCCATACCGTTTCTTGCTTTCCCTTAACTTGTTTCATAAAGATCTTCCCCTAGAACTTGCTGTCATGGAAAGAAATGATCATATGCGCACTTCTTTACTTATATACATGATAGTTATGTGTTGTTAAACTACCCATAGATCATGTGAACGTTCCTTTTAGTATGGACATGAGCTACCTTGGTTCTGAAGGTAAGATAGGATGGTTTTGTCACTTTGTATGCATATCTAATTTCTCCCTTAGTATAGAGATCAGTGGGGTTACATGTTGCTTATTTGATAGTGATTCTTAGCCTATAATCAGATGGCTTTTCTTTGCATTGATATAATGTTTGGTTAAGTGAAAGAAATGATGGTTTTGCATGTCTTTGGAATAATGGTTTTGATTAAAATAGTAGATGGTGACGGTGTTACCTAGAGTGAGAAACTTGTACCGTAATTGATAAATAAACCCGTGTTTATGCAAGTCAATAATCCAATAACTATGCTAAGTAAACGAATCATTGGTTTTCTTTATCCTTGAAACAATGTTTTTATTTAAGTAAAAGAAACTATTTTTTTTCTTATTGATGAAACTTCTTAGTCTCTAAAACGATGGTCTTTACCTAGTGTCAAATTGCTGATTTCACTTGGTAAATGAATCAATTGATAAGTGAGTCAATAACCTATTGTTTATGTTAAGTATAAGAGTTGATTACCTGGCTACTCATGATTTGATGCTCTTGATTTTGGTTAGTTACTCCAATTATTCAATGGAACTATTCTTGGCTGAATAATCTCATAACCCGATGGGTATGTTTTTGGCTAAGTATCCAAATAATCTGGTGGACATAGTGTTTGTTATCTATTTCATGAACTGATGCGTACAATATAGATATATAAATCATATTGACTAAGTATTTAAAATATTTGATGGATTTTATTATAGTTAAGTAACATAAAGATCTGATGGTCTTGTTTAGATATGTATAGCAATGAATGGATGTGTTTTTCTTGGAGAATGAAATGAAGTTTTCCCCTAACATATAAACTGATGGATTTTGTGTTTGGCTA
Organism: Alisma plantago-aquatica; assembly: GCA_963693085.1. Classification (NCBI taxonomy): domain Eukaryota; kingdom Viridiplantae; phylum Streptophyta; class Magnoliopsida; order Alismatales; family Alismataceae; genus Alisma; species Alisma plantago-aquatica. Next base: position 1,069,434,493 of record OY856410.1, read on the forward strand.
AGTACAACTAATAAAATGATGGACATGTTTTGGCCAAGTGTTTCAATGATATGATGGCTTTTCCTTTGGATAAGTGTTCAATGATCCAATGGCTTTTCCTTAGGATAAGTGTTCAAAGATCTGATGGCTTTTCCTTTGGACAAATGCTTCAAATATCTGATGGTCTTGTCTTGGTTAAGTGTACCAATGATCTGATGGTTTTGGTTTTGTCAAAGTACATCAACAAACCGATGGAGACTCTAGGTATAAGAACTTATGTTTTTGACTAAGTAGAATAATGAACTGATTGTAGTGCTATATGAATTAAAAGAAATGATAATTTAGCTATGTTTTTGTCCTAGTATATAAATGAAATGATGGGTTACCTATGTATTGCCTAAATGTGATAATGAACTGATTGTTTATCTATAAATGTTGGTTTGTGATGCAGATCCAATTTACCTTGATTGAATCATCCTTGTGATAATTAAGTGGTGAGATGTTAATATATCTATCTTCTTGTAATGGTTGAATAATGACGATTTAATACCTCTACCTTTCTCTATTATTGACATGATGAATAGGCACATCTCATTTTGTTAAAGGTAACATTGATATGTTACTCTTGAGAATGTCATAATTATTATTATGATGGATGAACCCTGATGATGGGTATGAAGGTAATGAGTGTGTTGATGATATGTTGAGACCTCAGTAGGGCATGGAAGGATTATGATGTACTTGATGAAGTGGTACTGTTTTGGTTTGAATGGCCTTTTGGGCATGTTTTGAGTCCTTATGATAATATAACCTCTTCATGAATGGCAATGGTGGCGTGTTGTGAACCCATATGAAAATTGGACCTTTTAAGGATGGCAATGAACTAGTATACTTTGATGTTGTGATAAAGGAATATGTCTCTTATGTTTGATATATACTGGACTTGTAAAATACCCATGCTTTTGTAGAAATCATTTAGGGTTTTTATGTAACTTGGTTGATGCAATGTTAATCCACCCAATTGGAAACAACTAATCAAGTGAAACCCTAATCATGTAGTGCCCTATGCTTTAGAACCATTCTAGTGTCAGGACTTGCTGGAAGGGGAAACAAGTATTTCTGAAGGGAAGCCTAGAGTCATATACTATTTGAGTATATGTGGGTGCAAGTGAGAGTACATCCTTGTCATCTCGATCCCAAGGTTTTCAAGGATAGATGTGGTCATGCCTCATATTGAGAGCGGTTGAGACCATGTCTTGGATATTTTTGTATGTGATGTTATTGAGGAAAGTTGCAATTGTACCTTAGATCATAGGGTTTTTTATGTCCTGGTTACTAGTGTCATGACCTATATACTAAGGGCAAACTACGCTATTTTGCAGCTTGATTATATATGTTGCTATGGAAGACTCGTACTAACTAAGGGCTATAGAGATCTTAGGATTTTATCACTCCTAGATCATGTACCAAACTGAATGACACTTCATAGTGGTCAATTGGAGTCTGTGTGTTATACCTCAAACACCCCAGGCCTTAATAAAAGATCTAGTTTAGTATATTTGATTAGGGTTATACAACAACATAGAATGGATGATAACCCTTTTTTTATCCTTTCATATATAGATGATGTGTCATGCAATAAGTGGAAGTAGTCATGCTTATGCCATTAGATATGCTCATATTGTCAAATATGATTATGATGCTAGCTCTGCTTATGCTGTTAGCTATGCCTATGATGTTAGCTATACCTAATCTTTTAAATATAATGTTAACTTTTCAATCTGGAAAATTAGTCTCTAATTTGAACTACTCTTAAAGAAGTTTATTATATGGTAATTCCATTCTATTATATTACCTGCTATGTCTCTTTAATTATATAGTTTGTTGTGACCAATAAATGTTGTTAAGAGTTATATCTCTTGTTGAAACATGGATCTCACATCATGGGTCACCACATCTTTCTAGGTGGTCATTAGTAGTGTGAGAAGACCTGTGGCAATGAGGAGGAGCTGTTGTCATGGATCCTATAAGAAGGTTGTTTAGATGTCTAGGGTGTCCTAGAGTCGTCCCTGTACTCGCAGGTCTGGGTGGGAAAGTTTTGTATATGATGTTTTAATCGACTTGAGCTTTTGGTAGATTTACATGATGTATACGTGGATAACTCTTGTTGTATATTTGTTGTGGCTGAGGCCACAAAGAAATTGTAAGAGATACTTGACATGATATATGGATATATGAAAGTTGTTGGGATTTTATATAAATGTCCTTGGAAATGTTTATGAAGTTCCAATCATTATTAATTTTCCCCATTTTTTAGAGATGTGATAAATTAGTGATCAATCTTGCTTTGGTTTTAAGTAACCTTGTTCAGCGTGGCAGGCTGTCACACCCTCACCTTCCCTTTGGCAAGTCTATCACCAATGTTTTATTGTTACCTTGATCTCAGTAGGTATCCTTTCCTTTGTGGCCTTAGGACTATATATACCAATCCAAACAACCTAGATGATGAATAGAATTGTCTCTGTATGTTGGTTTCCCATCACTCACCTATGAGCGTACCCTACTTACGGTTGTAATTTAGGGTTTTGATGGAGGTCAAATCTAACTGAGTTTCTGACTCCTAGATTCAACATGTACCTCACTAGACTTCCATTTTTACCCCTTCACTTTATTTTTGGTTGCTAGGTCCACTGTGGATGTTGGGAATCAACATATAATTGACATGGTTTTGATGTTCACAACTTTTTCTATGACAACTTATGATGCCAATTCATCTGACAATGTCCGATGGTGGTGTTTTTTTTCCTTACTTTCTGAGCATAGAAGTGACGCATGTGGTTGTGTCAAATCAGACTAATCTCATGACCTCTCTGTGGGATCGTCTGGGCCACCATAGCTTGGGAAGTCTTCATGGTGCCCTCACTGGCCATGGTTGGGATCAGAAGATTTGTTTTCTTGTCAATGAGTTTGCTAGTATTGTCATTGAGGTTTGGTTACTCATCCTCTTAGGTCAGCCACATAGATAATGGTGTCTCATTTGCATGTGAATCCTTGGTGCTGAGAAGTATAGAGGCAAACCTAGGTTTCTCTAGTTAGCAGGTTTCATGAGGATCGAAGATGATGGCGACAAGAGTTTTGTTTTCACTCACCAAATTTCTCCTTTAACATGCATGTTGGGGGTATTTTAGTCTTTAGGCATGATTGTTTGTTTCAAGCAGTGTTGGTTATGCGATTCCCAAATTGAATTCTTTTCTGTGGTTAGGTAATATACTTAAAAAATCTAGTCAGGAGGTATATCGCTCTTTTGGTAATGAGTTGATTTCAGAAAATCAAATAATATATATTAATATTTAGAAATTCATAACTAATTATTGGAGAGTCAAAAAATAAAATATGGCTTAGAATCAGAAAATTATAATCAACCCAACGGTATAAGTTTCATCACCTAAATAAAATATAATAAATATATGACTTTTTTTCCAAAATTTCCTAATTGTTTATAATTTCTAAAATTCATATCTAATATCTAAAGGTCATACAAATAAATTAAAATATGTTAAGAAGTCAGTAGAATATAATCTAAAAGGTGATGTCTTTATGACAAACTAAGACAAATAATAATAAAAAGGCAATTTTTAGGGTATTTGTAATTACATGTGAACATAACTCTTATTCTATATAATATGTTTAATAAGTGTATTAAAGACCTTGGCTTGGTTAGTTATGTAATTCACAAATTCTATTCTTTGCCCTTGTCAGGAAATATTCTCCAAAAATCTAGTCATGGAGTATATTCCTCTTTTAATTATGAATTGATTTTTTAAAATCAACAAATATATTAATATTTAACAATTCATAACTAATTATTGGAGTGTCAAAAATAATAATAAAATATGTCTTGGAATTAGAAAATTATAATCTCCCCAATGGTATAAGTTTCATCACCTAAACCAAATATAATAAATATGTCATTTTTCAAGGATTTTTCCTAATTGTTCATAATTTCTAATATTCAAATATAATAATATAAAGGTTATCAAAATAAACTAAAATATTTTAAGAAGATAGAATATAATCTACAAGATGATATGGTTCTATTATTCTAACTCAAATAATAATGAAAATGAGATTTTTAGAGATTGTTTAATTACATGTGAACATAACAATAATTCTATATAATATGTTTAATAGGTGTTTTGAAGACCATGGCTTGGAGCTAGGGGTTACTTTAAACTTATGTAGACTAGAGATGAGGTATGATGCATCTCCATATCCATTATGAATAATTAACCAAATTTCATTCTCTCTTGGTGTATGTTGCATCTCCTCAATTCTACATTGAGCAATCACCCATATTTATCTCTTTTTATTGGTCTGTTGAGACATACTACCCTTTATACTTTCTATCGCTTCTGAGATGTTGACTTATGTGAGAATTTATGCATTGATATGGATCTTTTGATCATCTTATTTTGTTGGATATTCTTATTGGACACTTATTTTTTTGTATCTTGTTCATCTTATTCCATGTTGAAATCCTAATTTGAGAAATCAAACTTCATTAGTCCCTAACTTTCATGTGGTACACATCATGATCTATTGATGTACCTTATTTTTAGATATGAATGAATACTTGTTTATGGGTCATTTAACCCCACTAATATCAATTGGTTGTTCTCATCCCTTTTGTTGAGCATAACTATACCTTATCTTGCATGTCCTATTTGCTTGTGTGATTAACTAGTCATGACTAGAAGTAGTGACACTATATATTCAATGAGTTTTATTCTCCTTTCATGATTAATATCTAGGAACTGGGTTTTACTTTCTTTCCAGGCACTGGGTCTTATTCCCCTTCCGCATATGATATTAGGTAGTGGATTTTATTCCCCTTCCATACACAAAGTTTTATTTCCCTACAAAATACAATATTTGTTTGGAATTGAGGTATTAGCACTCATGTGCTTTGGTATGGAATACATATGGGTTCCTACCCTGCTTTTTAGTATATGCTAGTCCACTTATTACTCACCATGCAACTGTTTATGATTGTCATAAGCTGTTGTGTTATTCAATAAGGTAAGAAATCTCTTATTGTTATCATTTTCATAATGTTCATTCAATATCCACTAGGATGGTCCTTTTTCCTCTTGATTTGAGAAGCTTTGGTAATTATATTTACATCCTTTTTCCATTACATTGCTCAATCCATATATCATTACACATACCAACTTTTATGCTGACACATTCACTTTGTCTTCTCTTGTGGGGTATGCTTCCAACCTCTAGGTCAAGGACATGGTGGAATCCACATGATGATTGACTTGGATTAGAGAAGATAACTCTCGGGAGATAGACTTGAGATAGTTGGATTTCCATATACTTAGACCATGGAGTTGTCGTTTCCATATAATACCCTTCATGAGCGATTCTTTTGTAATATTAATAAATTGAGTGTAGTCATGATTTGTTATTCTGCTGCTATAATTTGGTCAATTGTATACCCATATTGAGAAATAAAAATTTACTCATATTCCAGCATGCTTGATAGTGTGTTTGGATTAGATTGATTTATTCCTCAAATCAAGTAGGGAGTGGATCCCCTCTCTGTTCCCACTCCTTACAAGATGGTATCAGAGCCATAGTAGTCATGAGCTAACTATTTCAATTTTGCCTCCCTACTTAGAACCCTTGCCTTTCATAGTTACCCTCTAAGTGATATATTTACCCGATTTGAGCCATGTTATTCATGCAAAGATGAAAGATTGAAAGTTTGATTTAGAATATTATGAGTTACACATAAGAATCATGATTAGAAAACTATAATGTAATGAGACTCTAGTTGCATCTACCATGTGGCATAAGTTAGTTACGACATGTATCTTTGAATATAATGAGGTTTGACTTTATGATGGAGAAATGTTTATAGGATGTTGAAGTAGTAGGATAAGGATATTATAAATAGAAATCTAAGACTTGCTTCTCCTATTGATTTTTGGCCCTATCTTCACTTTTGGTATCACAAAGTTTTAACATGAAATTATTTTTACTTATAATAATATATGTACAAAAAAGAAGTTTTTTGGATTTATCGATATTTTCTTGAACTAAATGATAATGAAGGGATGCATGAAGTCTTGATTGAGAACCCCTAGATTTAGTAAGCATAGAAATCTTAAACCCTAGTTTTAAATCAAAGTGATGACTAGAGAGAGGGGACTTGTGCTGAAGGTATAGTGACCTACCCTCTAGTCTCCCTTAAGTTGTATAAGGTTGTATCTAAGTGTTAGGTTAGAAATACAAGGACCTAAAATTCAACCCTAGTTGGGTATGACATGTTAGTTGGATGCATAATATCTGAACAACATAAACCCCTTAAATTATTTGCCATTAAAAGATCTATAAGTAACCCTAATACCCTGGTGTTGTTTAGTTTGGATTATTAGGTTAGAGATTTTAGAGATGGAGAGTAGCTCAGTAATAGTACAAGGATGGCTATATTTTGGGGATTAAATCCTCTTTAATGGGAAAAGGACTATAACATATAGAAACATAGCATATTACCCTATGCCCATGTTTTAGAGGTTGGTAGCTTGGTCCTTTAGATTTTACTAAACAAGGATTCATATGAACTCTGACATAGTTGTTTTAAACTCTAGTGTAAATAGTTAATGGATATAACATGATTCACTCAATGGTAACCCATATATTATATAGAATTAAAGACAGATATAAGACATTGAGTGACATTCACTTCTATAATCAACATAATATATCATAATACACTGATATTAACATAATGACCTATGTGTGGTAACATGTATGGAGTTCATGAAGAAAGTCATGTATGGTTCTCTTCCTAACCAGTATTAACATAATTTCTAGGATATGTTTAATAAGAAGTATAATGTGATTATAATAACAATTGAAGTTTCATGTCCATAAATATGAATAATATGCCAACATCTAAATTAATATTGAGTTTATGGAGTAAGTATGTAAATCAGTAAAATATAAAAATCTGTGCACAATAATATAAGAAAAGTCTTTTGGAAACAAATTGAATATAATATGACTCAATTAAAGGAATGTTGACAATAGAGATGATATATTTTGATAACTATAATGTTAATGAGCTAAATCCTAATTGTATTAGAACCCATAAAAGAAAACTCTAAAACCCAAATCTTATCTCTAAATTGTGTTCATTGGATCCCGATTAGTTAAGTTTCCAAGTTTGAGCTTAATTGAATATTCAAAGATGCCTTAATTTTATTTAGGAAAGGAAATATAAGATAAACTCTATAATATTAAATAATATAATATATGATTCCAAACGTAGAAATTAATGCAAAAAGATATCAAAATTAGTCTAGGTGCCAAATTAAGTAATAATTGAGCACATTTTATCCCTCAATTGAATTAGGAAATAAAAGTAGAAATCATTTGAGTCAAATGAATTTAATTAATGCTCTGGAAATGTTTCTCATATGCACTATTACATTTTTGACCTCTAATGTCACATTCCTTAACGTCGCTTAAATAGTAAAATCGACACCATAATATCTACAATGTCAGCTTTAAAGCACATACATCACTATTGGTCAAGTCATGTTGATTTAAAAAAACACATGTATAACTTTTTCTATAAGGTCAGTTATTTCCTAAATAACCAACATCTTATATTACTCACAAAATACAATTTTTAAGGAAAACATTGCCTCCAAAAATTTTAATATTAGCATCGGTTGCCTAAGAATCGACGATATACCCCTTCCCAAGAAATAAATTTTTCCTCCAAAATACTTTTTTTGTCGGTTTGGCAATAGTAAAATCAATGTTATACATCTTATCAACCGAGAAAAAATTATATATGCAATATTAATTTTCAGCCAAGAAACCGACGACATGGAGTTCCCACCTCGTCTCTGTGAAAATATATTTCCCCTCAAATTTGTCTACGTTGTTAGTATATAAACCAAGGAGTTTGTCGTCAGTGTCTCTCTGTAAAGCACGACTAAGCCCTTAATGAGGCTGTCATTTTTTAGTAGGATAAGGGAAATAGTCGTCAATTTTACTTGTCCAAACTGTCGAGTAAGTGCTAAATTTTCCTAAGTCTAATGTAGCTAACCCACGACTAAGTCCTTAGTGAGGATGATGTTTTGTATTAGGTATAAATGCCTTTTTCATAAATTTTTCCATTAAATATTAAATTAATAGACTAAATATATTAAATAACTCAAAGATAGAAATTTTTCCATAATAATACACAAAATTGTTTTGGAAACAAATTAAATATAATAGGCCCAATTAAATGAATCTTGATAGTAAAGATATAATATTTTGATAAATATAATGGTAATGAGATAAAATCCTAATTGTATTTGAACTCATAAAATGAAACTCCAAAATCCAAATCTAATCTACGAAGTGTTCAATAGGTACCAATTAGTTAAGTTTCCAAGTTTGTACTTAATTGAATAATCATAGATTCCTTAATTTATTTAGGAAAGGAAATATAAAATAAATTCTAAAATATATAATAAATAGTAAACGAACTCAAAAGTAGAAATCAAAGGCAGTACTGAATTCTACATGTCAAAAGTAGGCTAGATACTAAATTTTGTAAACGTTGAGCAATGTTTGATCCCTGTACTGAAGTAGGAAAGAAAAATACTCATATCATTACTATTAAATGCATTTCATTAATGATTTGGCTAAATGTTTCTTATATATACGTGACACATTTTTATGCTTTTCTTTGTTCCTTATCTACTAGGTTGTTTTAATCATGACCATTGATATATCTCTAGATGGATCTGAACTCGTCTCGTACCTTGGATAGCAGACTGAACCCCATATTTTTTACCTCGTCTGGTTCCTTCTTTTTCTCCATCATTTTTCTTCCTCATCACTTAGTGTTTTTCCATGATCTTTCTACTGATGCCTTTCTTATTAGGTTTTATAGTGTTCATTACTAGATCTTGTAGGGTTTAGTTGCCCAACCCCTTTCATGAAGTTGGTTTCCTCTTTCACCAATATGTTTTCTCTCATGTTTCTTCTCATGTTAGTGCCCTTTTTCCATCTTGGGCATCCTAGTATATGTGTTAACCCTTACCTCACCTTTGGAGAGGGTATGACCAGGGTTTAATTCTTCCATCAATCTCAATAGGTCTCCTTGCCTTCATGACCTCGTGACTATATATACCAATCCTAAAAATCTAGAGGACAATCTGGATCGTCTACGTATGTTGGTTTCCTATCGCTTTCCTTTGAGCGTACCCCTACCTACAAATGTTATACAGGATTTTGATGGAGTTCATATCCGTCTAAGATTCTTACTATTGGCTTCAAAATGTACCTCCCTAGGCTTCCATTTTCTCCCCTTTTCTTTGTTTCTAGTTGCTAGGTCCACTGTGGATGGTAGGAATCAACATACGTTTGACATGGTTTGATGTTTACAACTTTTTCTGTGACCTCTTATGATGACAATTCTTTCGATAGTGTCCGATCATGGTGTTTTGTTTCCATACTTCCTAACCATAGAAGTGACATGTGTGCCTGTTTGGAACCTGACTAATCTAACAACCTCTGTGTGGATTCGATAGGGCTGCCAGAGCTTAGGAATTCATCATGGTTCCCTCAATGGCCATGGTTGTGGGATTAGGATATTTGTTTTCTTGTCTATGAGTTTGCTGGTGCTTTCATTGGGCTTTGGTTCATCATCTTTGCAGGTCGGCCATTGAGACAATAGTGTTTCTTTTTCGTATGAATTATTGATGTCAGGAAGTCTGGAAACAAACCTAGGTTTATCTAGTTAGCAAGATTCATGAGGGTTGAAGATGATGGCGACAAGAGTTCTATTTTCCCTCACTGATATTTCTCTTTTGTCACTCTTATCGAGGGTATTCTAGTCTTTAGGCATGATTGTCTGTTTCAAGAAGTGTTGGTTATGCAATTAACAAATTTTATTCTTTGCCCTTGTCAGGAAATATTCTCCAAAAATCTAGTCATGGGGTATATTCCTCTTTTGGTAATGAATTGATTTTGTAAAATCAAAAAATATATTAATATTCAGCAATCCATAACTAATTATTAGAGTGTCAATAATAATAATAAAATATGTCTTGGAATAAAAAAATTATCATATGCCCAATGGTATAAGTTTCATCACCTAAACCAAATATAATAAATATGTCATTTTTCAAGGATTTTTCCTAATTGTTCATAATTTCTAATATTCAAATCTAATAATCTAAAGGTTATAAAATAAACTAAAATATGTTAAGAAGATAGTAGAATATAATCTACAAAATGATATGGTTATGATAATCTAACTCAAATAATAATGAAAATGAGATTTTTAGAGATTTTGTAATTACATGTGAACATAACAATAATTCTATATAATATGGTTAATATGTGTTTTGAAGACCATGGCTTGGAGCCAGGGTTTACTTTGGACTTACGTAGACTAGACATCAGGTATGATGCATCTTTAGATCCATATTGTGAAGCCAACCAAATTTCATTCTCTCTTGGTGTACGTTGCATCTCCTAAATACTACATTGAGTAATTAGCCATATTTATCTCTCTTTCTTGGTTGGTAGAGACATACTACCCTTTATACTTTCTCTCTCTTAGGAGAGGATGGTTTATATGAGAAATTATGCATTGATATGGATCTTGCATTCATCTTACATTGTTGGACATTCTTATTGGACTCTTATTTATATCTTGTTCATCTTATTCCATGTGGAAATACTAATTTGAGAAATTGAACTTCATGAATCCCTAACTTTCAAGTGATTGCTTTTTATGACTATTGATGTATCTTAATTTTGGATATGAAAAAATACTTGTTTATGTGTCCTTTGACCCGACTATTTTCAGTTGGATGTTCTCATCCCTTTGATGAACATCACTATACTTTATCCTGCATGCCCTATTTTCATGTGTGATTTACTACACATAACTAGAAGTAGTGACATACACCATATAAGCACTGAGTTTTATTACCCTGCCATGATTTATATTTTGGCATTGGGTTTTATTTCCTTGTCACACACTAGGTCCCTGCCACATATGATATTAAGCACTTGTTTTTATTCCCCTTCCATGCACTAGGTACTATTCACCTACAAAATACTATATTTGTTTGGCACTGAGGTTTTAGTCCTCCTGTGCATTGGTATGGATATGGGGTTCCTTCCCTACATTTTCTTATATGCTAGTCAACTCATTACTCACCATGCAACTACTTAACATTGTCATAATTGGTTGTGTTATTGAATAAGGAAAGAAATCTCTTATTGTTATCTTTTTCAAAATGTTCGTTTGATATCCACTAGGGTGAAAATTTTCCCTCAAGATTTGGGAAGCTTTTATAATTATATTTATGCCCTTTTCCCTTACATTGCTCAACTCACATTTCATCTCTCATTTCGGCTTTTATGCATATAACATTCATTTTGTCTTCTCTTATGGGGTATGCTTTCAACCCCTAGATCAAGGACATGATGGAATCTACATGACATTGGACTTGGATGTAATAATTTAACTCATGGGATATAGACATGAGATAGTTGGACTTCAATCTACTTAGATCCTGGAGTTGTTGTTTTCATGTAACCCCTTCAATGAACGATTCTTTTGTAACCTTAATAAATTGAATGTAGTCATGATTTATTATTCTGCTGCTATAATTTGGTTATTTATATACCATTATTTGAAAAATGAAAAATTACTCATATTGTAAGATGCTTGATGATGCATTTGGATTAGATTGATTTATTTCTCAAATTAAGTACGGAGTGCATCCCCTGTCAGATGAGGTAAGTTTTAATTGTATTAAAACTCATAAAAGGAAACTCTAAAACCCAAATCTAATCTCTAAATTGTGTTCATTAGGTCCCAATTAGTTAAGTTTCCAAGTTTGAGCTTAATTGAATAATCATAGACGCCTTAATTTTAACTAGGAAAGGAAATATAAGATAAACTCTAAAGTATCAAATAATATAATAAATGACTCCAAAAGTAGATATTAATGACAAAAACGAATTTTGTATGTTAAAATTAGGCTAGGTGACAAATTTGGTAATAATTGAGCAATGTTGTATCCCTCTATTAAAGTAGGAAAGAAAAAAAGAAATCATTGAATTAAATGCATTTAATTAACAATTTGCTTATGTTTCGTGAATGTATTTATATGTGATTAGTATATTTCTGACCTTAAATATCACTTTTCAAAATGCTGGTCAAAGAACAAAACCGACACTGTAACATCTACAACGTCAGTTTTTAGGCACAAACGTCACTATTCGTCAAGTCTTGTTGATTTAGAAAAATATGGTTACTTCTTTTTTGTATAATGTCAGTTATTTCCTATTGAAACTTGCATCTTATATAACATACATAGCATAACCTTTAAGGAAAAAAATTTGACTCCAAATTTTTTTAGATTAGTGTCAGTTGCATAAGAACTAATGATATACCCCTTCCATTGAAATAAATTTTGTCTCTAAATCACTTTTGTCGTCGGTTTAACAATAGTAAAACTGATATTATATGTCTTATCAACTGCAAAATAATTATATATGAGGTGTCAATTTGCAGCCAAGAAATTGACAAGATAGGTTTGTTGCCTTGTCCCCGTAAAAATATGTTTCATCCAAATTGTTCTAGGTCATCAATTTTTTATATAAATCGATGACTAAGTCCTACGTCTGTCATTGGTGTTTCTCTATAAACAAAGACTATGTCCTAAATGAGGCTGTAAATTTTTAGTAAGATAAGGGAAATATTCTTTTGTTTTACTTGGCCAAACTGGTGACTAAATGCTAACTCTATCATCGGTCTCATGTAGCTAACCAACGACTAAGTCCTTAGTGAAATTGGTATTTTTTATTTAAGTATAAGTGCCTTTGTCATCAGTTTTATCACTAAATATTGAATTAGTAGACTAAATATGTTAAATAAGTAAAATATAAAATTCATGCATAATAATATAAGAAAACTCTTTTGGAAACAAATTGAATATAATAGGTCCAGTTAATGAATGTTGATAGTAAAGATGTAATCTTTTGATAAATATAAAGGTAGTGAGATAATATCCTAATTGTCTTAGAACTCATAAAATGAAACTCTAAAACCCAAATCTAATCTTTCAAGTATTCATTAGGTCCGAATCAGTTAAGTTCCCAAGCTTGTACTTAATTGTATAATCATATGTGCCTTAATTTTATTAATGAAAGGAAATATAAGAAAAATTGTAAAATATTAAATACTATAACATATTAACCCAAAAGAAGAAACTAATGTTAAAAATGAATTCTACATGTCAAAATTAGGCTAGGTTCCAAATTTGGTAAAAATCGAGCAATGTTTGATCCCTCTATTGATGTAGGAAAGGAAAATAGAAATAATTTAGATTAAATGCATTTAATTAACTATTTAGATAATATTTCTCATATATATATATATATATACATATATATATATATTTACATGGTGCTTTGTTCCTTTTTGACTAAGCAACTTTAATCATGACCATTGATCTGTCTCTAGATGGATTAGAATCTGTCTCCTACCTTGACTAGGAGACTGGACCCCCAATTTTTACCATGTTTGGTTCCTTCTTTTTCTTAGTCATTTTTCTCCCTCATCGCTTAGTGTTTTTCTTTGTGTTTGATCCTAGATCTTGTAGGGTTTAGTAGCACCATCCCCTTTCATAGAGTTGGTTTCCTCTTCCTCCAATATGTTCTCTCTCATGTTTTTTCTCATGTTAGTTCCCCTTTTCCATCTTGGGCATCACATGTAAGCCCTCACCATCCCTTTGGTGAGGCTATGCCTAGTGTTTAATTAGTTCCTCAATCTCAGTAGGTCTCCTTGCCTTCAACCTCAAGACTATATATACCAATCCCAACAACCTACAGGATGATCTGAATCGTCTCTATATGTTGGTTTCCCATCGCTCGTCTCTGAGTGTTCCCGTGCCTACGGTTGTCATCTAAGGTTTTGATGGAGGTCATATCTATCTGAGAATATAACTCCCAGATTCACCATGTACCTTCCTAGCCTTCCATTTTCTCCCATTCACTTTGTTTCTGGTTTCTACCTCCATTGTGGATGTTGGGAATCAACATATGATTGACATGGTTTTGATGTTTGCAATTTTCTTGACAATGACTTATGATGGCAGTTCTTCAGACGATGTCTGATCATAGTGTTTCTTTTCCTTACTTTCAAATCATATAAGTGACACATGTGGTTGTGTGGAATCTAACTAATTTGACGACCTATGCGTGGGCTCGTTAGGTCCGCCATATCTTGGGAAGTCTTCATGGTTCCCTCGCTAGACATGGTTGTGGGATCAGGAGATTTGATTTCTTGTCTATGAGTTTGTTGGTGCTTTCCTCGGGGTTCGATTTGTCATCTTCGCAGCTAGGCCACAGAGGCAATGGCGTCTCTTTTTCCTATGAATCCCTAATTCTAGGAAGTCTGGAGGAAAACTTGGGTTTATATTATTAGTAGTTTTCATGAGGGTCGAATAGATGGTGACAAGATTTCTATTTTTCCCATTGATATTTCTCTTTTATCACACTTGTCAAGGGTATTTTACTCTTCAGGCCTAGTTTTCCGTTTCAAGAAGTGTTGACTACGATATTCCCAAATTTAATTCTTTGCCCTTGTTAGGAAATGTACTTGAAAAATCTAGTCACATGAAATATTCCTCTTTTGGTAATGAATTGATTCAAAAAATCAATAAATATGTTGATATTCAGAATTTCATAACTAATTGTTAGAGAGTAAAAAAAAGTATGTCTTGGAATCAAAAAATTGTAATCTACCCAATGGTATAAGTTTCTTTTTTTTTTGGAGCAGGTAAAGTATTACTAAATAAAGAAAGAAGTATAGAGGCAAGACTCGTATACTGTACAAGTGGGTTAAACTACAAATCCCACTGTCTACGGATCAACAAGTTAATCCCACTCGCCATCTTAGGCTTGGCTTTCAGAACCCAACCTAGATGCGTAACATACTTGTCAAAAAGGGTATACCTATCAATTTCCCCTTTCCCATGGCATCTTCTATTGCGCTCCTCCCAAATGAGGAAGCCCAGCCCCGTAAAGCATATGCCCACCAGAGGTTGGAGACCAGCATTACATCGGGTGCGATCCCAAGCCACATTGATCCCATCTACAAACGTTCCAGGGGGGTCACCACCCCAACCCAGCTTAAGCCACATCCTACACCACAAGTACTTAGTGTAGGGACAACCAAAGAATAAATGGTTGTGTGATTCGTCATCCCCATTACATAAAGGACATCTCAGATCAGTATTGAATCCCCACTTAACCAGCCGGTATTTAGTAGGTAGTTTCCCCAAGATGGCCCTATAAGTACAACAACTCCATTTAGGAACATGCCCCTTTCCCCACAGAAATTGGAACCAGGGGACCTACGGTGTGTGAGACCGAGGAACAGCCCAAGGAATAATCCTATCATCACGGAGAGACCAGCAACCATCTGCAAGAGTGTAGTCCGCAGCAACATAAGGCCAGATCTTACACATACGTCGCCAAGTTCTAGATGGGTTGGAGCCGACTACATCCAGGTCTTCGTCGTATCTACCGTGCATCCACCTACTCCAAATATTATTAGATCTCAAAAAATTATCAATTCTTTTAGCTGTGGAAGCAAACGCCAAGTCCCCAGGGTCCTGGAGGTTCAGGCCCCCTTCCTCAAACTTTCTAGCCACCACCGTCCAACGCACAGCATGCATCGATCTTGCCCCCCCAGACAAAAGAGGCAACGATGCTGCGGAATTTGTCCAAGATGTAAGGGGGAAGCTCTGCTTGCATGAGCCAGAACCGGATCAAGCCAGTCAGAACTGATCTGCTGAGAACGAGTCTGCCCTCCATGGAAAGATTAACCCCAATCCATCTGTTGACCTTATCTCTCAGCCCATCAACACATTCACTGAAGTCCCTACTTTTGGACCTACCCCCGCATAGAGGGATACCCAGATGTCTCGTAGGGAGCGTACCTTCCTCCAGCCCAATCGCCTATTTGAGACGGCCTCGACGTGGGTCACAAGACCGAGAAAAGAAAACCCGAGACTTAATCTGGCTCATATACAACCCAGACAAATCCCCAAACTGGTTCATGAAGCACCGGAAAAATTTAAGGTTCCTCACACTCCCCGACAAGAAGACTAAGACATCATCAACATATATCAAATGGGAGTTGATCTTGTATCCACTCTACTTAAAGCTCAACAACTTCTTATTGCTTTGTGTGTCATCCATAAGGTATGATAACCCTTCCATAGCAATGGAGAGCAACAACGGGGAAAGAGGGCCACCTTGTTTCAGCCCATTGGAAGCTCTAAACAACCCAAACGGGTAACCATTCACCAGAATAGAGAAAGAGGTCGTCGTTACACATTCTTTGATAAGGTTGATCCATCTGGCTGAGAAACCCATGGACTCCATGATCATCCATAAAGAGTCCCATTTGAGATTATCATATGCCTTTGTCAAGTCAAGCTTAACACACACCTTCCTAGAGTTGTTCTTCACTATAAAATCATGCAAAAACTCCGACATTAGAAGCGCGCTATCCAAAATACTACGTCCCATGATGAAAGCCGACTGAGCAGGAGAAATCACTGTAGGAAGTATCTTCTTCAAACGACCAGTAAGGATTTTGGAGATGATCTTATACATAACTGAACAGCAGGCGATAGGTCTAACATCTCCCATTGACTCTACCACAACTTTCTTCGGTACCAGCCTGAGAAAGGAGTGATTAATGCTTCTGAGCATTTTGCCACCCACCAAGAACCATCTGACAGCACGGCATATGTCATCTTTAATGATCAGCCACATAGCTTGAAAGAAACAACCATTGAACCCATCAGATCCCGGGCTTTTGGACGCCCCAATCCCAAACACCGCATTCTTGATCTCCTCCTCAGAAGCAGGACCAACCAGCTGTGCATTCATGGTGCCATCAATACTGGAGTTGGGCATCAACACATTCCCACTGCTATGGCCATCCATCCTATTATACAGGCTGCTGAAAAAACTTACTGCTTCCCCACCCACCTCGTCAGGTGAGTTTGCAGTAGTCCCATCCTCCCTAAGCAAGGAGTGTATATCATCTTTCATGATGTTTCTTTTGACTGCGGCATGGTAAACCTTGGTGTTACGATCACCATCACGTATCCAATTCATACGGCTACGTTGCCAATAACACATCTCCTCAGCTCTTTCTAATAGATTCAACCTCTTGGCTTTACTAGAGAGTTAAGGCGAGGATTATTTCTCATGAGCTCTGTAGCTACGCTATACTCCTCCCTAGCCTGCCGCACCAGGGTATTCAAGTCAGAGAGGCCAACCGCCCATACCTTGAGAGCTGCCTTAACTCTTTTCAGTTTCTCAGCAATAATGAAAAGGGGGCTCCCATCAACCCTCTCACTCCATGTCTCTCTAACAATCTGCTCGCTGCTAGGCCAATCAAGCCACCCATTGAAGAATCTAAAAGGTTTACCCTTAGTATTCATCTATGTAAGAGGCACCACCAACCAGACATGGTCGCTATTCGTATGAGCTCCCAATTTAACAGTAGACAAGGGGAACAGGTCCAGCCAGACTTCATTTACCACCGCCCTATCAAGCCGGCTTGCAATCCGTCTCAACGCTTCCCTTTTATTCTGCCAAGTGATGACACTTCCGTTCATGTTAAGCTCCATGAGGTTGGTAGCATCAATGGCGTCATTGAAACGTGCCAAACAGGAGTCTGGAACTGGTAAGCCACCAACCTTCTCGTGGGCCTTCCTGATATGGTTGAAGTACCCAATAAACAGTTGGGGGAGGTCTCGCTGGTTGGCCGTCGCCAACACCTCCCACAACCTTCTTCTATACATCTCAAAGTTGTGACCATAAACTGTTGAAATGACCAAGTGTAGGCCGCCCCTGTTAATGCAACTAGCAGTCATCATCTGGTCCATAGCAAAAATTATTTGAACATCCCATACCAAAGGGTTCCAACCCATAGCAATGTGCCCCCCTTCCACCTGCTCCAGGTTGGAAGCGTGTCCCCAGCCAGTAGGGAAAAGCCCGCTGACTCTATCTTCATTCGCTTGTCTGATTCTCATCTCAATACCCACCACCAGAGTAGCTTGGGACTGTAGAATGATTTCTCTGAAGGTCCTCTGCTTACCCGGCAGAGCTGCCCCTCGCAAGTTCCATGTGAGGATGCACATCTATCCACCCTTGCGTCGGACCCCCTTCCAGGGGTACCTCCTCCTCTACGTGTCTTCCTCGGAGAGACTAGCGTGAAAGGCATGTCTTCTTCCCTTGTTTCCTCACTCTCCAACCCGTCCAGTGGGGAGAAGGGATTGTTAGTTTCCTGGGCAGTTTGGTTCAGCTCCGGGCTCCCTTCTGGGACAACAGTCATCGCTTCTGTGCTTGGAACCTCAACCACCCTGACTTCTGGGGCAGGAGATTCATCAAACACCACTTGTACGGGGGAAACACCAGCCTTCTCAACCGAAAGCACCTCTGCATTCACCTTGGGATGGGTATCTACAGCTTGCTCAGATGCAACCACCTCCGGCTCCTCCATGGCACCAGCTCCCCGAGGACGGCTGTGGCTACTCCTATGCCTTTGTCTTCTCCTGTGTGATTTACTACCATCCTCCCTGCCCCTCATAATCGGAGGGTCAGTGTGGGAAACACGTTCACCAGGGTAGTGTCCAGAAACGTGCCCAAACACTTTGCAGCGCTCGCATCGATCCGGAAGAGCATCATAAACTACCCGAATCTCAAGCGCCTTTCCGTTCGGTAGTTCTACCATAACCACCGGAGGAGGTTTCTTCTCCGCACTGATCTCCACGCAGATGTGGGCAGCACCAGCCAGTTTGCCAAGGTCAAGAAAATCAATCACTTTAGGCTCGCCAATCCCGTAAGCGATGATGGAGATCGCTCTCCTCGTCCAATGATGCCCGATGTCTGGAAGGGTGACCCAGACAGGAGTCGTGGTGAGTGCTGCGCGTCGGACGTCAGCCTCCGGCATCCACTTCCTGGTGAGGACCAACTGGTTGTCGAAAAACCAGGGTCCACGCTCCAGAGTAGTGGCCAGGTCAGAGGAGGAGGCGAAACGAACCAGGAAAAGTCCTCCCACCAACTGGGACAGGTGCATATCCCCAATCGGTCGCCAGGAACGCAGCATCCAGCCCTGAGTTTCATCATGTTAAACCAAATATAATAAATATGTGATTTTTCAAGGATTTTCCGAATTGTTTATCATTTCTAAAATTCATATCAATTAATGAAAGGCCAAAAAATAAACTAAAATATGTTAAAAAATTAGTAATATATAATATACAAGATGACATGGTTTTGATAATCTAAGTCAAATAATAATTACAAAGATAGTTTTTAGGGTTTGCATAATTACATATGAACATAACCCTAATTCCATATAATATGTTTAATAGGTATGGCTTGAACCTAGGGTTTACTTTGGACTTATGTAGACTATACATGAGGTATGATGCATCTCCATATCCATATTGAGAAATTAAAAAAATCATTTTGTCTTGGTGTATGTTGCATCTCCTAAATTCTAGATTGAGCAATCACCCAATTCATATCTCTTTCTTGGTTCGTTAGGACATATTACCCTTTATACTTCCTCTCTTTTATGAGAGGATGATCTATGTGAGAAATTATGCATTGATATGGATCTTGTGATCATCTAATTTTGTTGGGTATTCTTATTGGATTCTTAATTATATCATGTTCATTCTATTTCCATGTTGAAACCCCAATTTGAGAAATTGAACTTCATGAATCCCTAACTTCAAGTGGTAGACTTTTATGTTCTATATCTATTTCTAGATATGAACGAATACTTGTTTATGGGTCCTCTAACCCCACTGATGTCAGTTGGATATTCTCATCCTTTTGTTGAGCATAACTATACTTTATCGCATGTGCCTTATTTGCATGTGTGATTGACTACTCATAACTCGAAGTAGTGACACCATATATTCATTGGGTTTTATTCCCCTATCATGATAGACATTTAGCCATTGAGTTTTATTCCCTTGCCAGACAGTGGGTCTTGTTCCCCTACCACATGTGATATTAGGGACTGAGTTTTATTCCCCTTCCATGCAGTAGGTTTTATTCCCCTACAAAATACTGTAATTGTTTGGCACTAAGTTTTTAGTCCACATGTGCTTTTATGTAGAATATATATGGGTTGATGTGCCACTTTTTACTATAGGATATTCTACTTATTCCTCACCATGAAACTATTTATGATTGTCATAATTTGTTGTGTTTTTGAATAAGGAAAGAAATCTCTTATTGTTATCTTTTTAATAAAAAAAATTTGACATCCACTAGGGTGGTACGTTTCCATCTTGATTTAAAATGCTTTGATAATTATATTTATGTCCTTTTCCCTTACATTGCTCAATCCATATTTCATTGCACATACCAACTATTATGACGACAACATTCACTTTGTCTTCTCTTGTGGGGTATGCTTTAAACCCCTAGGTTAAGGACATGGTGGAATCCACACCTATTGGACTTGTATTAGAGAAGTTAACTCTTGGGAGATAGAATTGAGATAGTTAGACTTCCCTCTAGTTAGATCCTGGAGATGCTATTTTCATGTAAGCCCCTTAATGAGCAATTCTTTTATAATCTTAATAAATTGAAGTAGTCATGATTTATTATATTGCTGCTATACGTTGGTCTTTTTGTATTTGAGAAATGAAAAATTACTCATATTCCAGAATGCTTGAGAGTGTGTTTGGATTAGATTGATTTATTCCTCAACCTAAGTAGGGAGTGGATCCCCTATCACGTCCCACTCCTTACAAGATGGTATCATAGCCATAGTAGTCAGATTCTAACTATTTTAATTTTGTCTCCCTAATTTGAACCCTTGCCTTTTATAGTTACCCTCTAATTGAGATGTTTAGTCTTGATTGTACCCATTTTATTCATGAGATGACGAAAGGTTGATATAGAATGTTATGAGTTACACATAAGAATTATGATTAGAAAACCCTAATGTAATGAGACTCTAGTTGCTCCCACCATGAGGTGTAGGTCAGTTATGAGATGTATATTTGAATATAATGAGATTTGACTTTAGGATGGAGAAATGTTATGAGGATGGTGAAGTAGTAGGATAAGGATATATTAAATAGAAAATTGAGTCTTGATTCTCACATTGATTTTGGGCCCTATCTTCAATTTTGTTATCGCAAAGTTTTGACATTAAATTATTTTTACTAATAATATTGTATGTACAAAAAAGGAGTTTTCTAGATTTCATCAATATTTTCTTAAACAAAGTCATAGTGAAGGGATGTATGAAGTAATGATAGAGAACCCCTAGATTTAGTAAGCATAGAAATCTAAAACCCTAGTTTTGAGTCAAAGTGATGACTAGGAAGATGGGACTTGTGTTGAAGGTTTAGTGACCTACCCTTTAGTCTCCCTTAAGTTGTATAAGGTTGAATCTGAAGACTTTTTGGTTTCTCTTTTGAAGCATAGAGCTATTAGGTTAGAAATACAAGGACCAAAAATTCAACCCAAGGTGGGTATGACATGTTGGTTGGATGCATGATCTATGAACAACATGAACCCCTTAAATTGTTCACCATTTAAAGATCTACAAGTAACCCTAGTACCTTGGTTTTTTTAGTTTGGCTTATTATGTTAGAGCTTTTCATTGATGGAGAGTATCCCATTGGTAGCTTAAGGATGGTTGGATTTTGGGGACAAAATCCTCTTTACGGGATGAAGTGTTGTAACATATCAAAACTTAGCATATTACCCTCTGCCCATGTTTTAGATATTGGTAGCTTGGTTCTTTAGATTTTACCAAACAAGGATTCAATCAAATTCTATCATAATTGTTTGTAACTCTAGTGTATGTTGTTAATGGATTTAACATGATTAACTCAAAATTAACCCATAAATTATATAGGATTAAAGATAAATATAACACAGTGAGTGACATTCACTTTTATGTTCAACATATTTTATCATAATACACTAATATTAACATTATGACCTATATGTGTTCTATCATGTATGGTGTTAATGAAGTCACATATGCTTCCCTTTCTAACTAGTATTAACATAATGGCTAAGATATGTTTAATAAGAAGTATAATGTGGTTATAGTAACAATTGAAGTTTTCATGTCCATAAATATGAAGAATGTGCCAACATTTTATTAATATTGAATTTATGGACTAAATATGTAAATAAGTAAAATATTAAAATTCGTCCATAATAATATAAGAAAACTCTTTTGGGAACAAATTAAATATAATATGACTCAATTAAATGAATGTTGATAATAAAGTTGTAATATTTTGATAAGTATAATGTTAATGAGATAAATCCTAATTGTATTAGAACTCATAAATAGAAACTTTTAAACCCAAATCCAATCTCTAAATCATATTCATTAGGTCCCAATTAGTTGAGTTGCAAAGTTTTAGCTTAACTAAATAGTCACATATGCCTTAATTTTATTTAGGAAAGGAAATATAAGATAAACCTTAAAATATTAAATAATATAAATTATGACTCACAAAGTAGAAATTAATAAAAAAACGAATTCTACATGTCAAAATTAGGCTAGGTTTCAAATTTTGTAATAATTGAGCAATATTTTATCCCTCTAATGAAGTAGGAAAGAAAAATATAAATCATTTAAATGAAATACATTCAATTAACGGTTTGGATAATGTTTCTAGGATGCATTTGACACATTGTAACACACTCTTTGTTCCTTTTTGACCAAGTGGTTTTAATCCTGACCATTGATCTATCTCTAGATGGCTCAGAACATATCTCTTACTTTGGGAAGGAGAGAGAACCACTAATTTTTCCCTCATCTGGTTCCTTCTTTTTCTCCATCACTTTTCTCCCTCGTCACTTGGTGTTTTTCTATGATCTTTCCACTAATTACTTCCTTATGAGGTTTTGTTGTATTTGATCTTAGATATCTAGGGTCTGGTGACTGCAACCCCTTTCCTAGGGTTGGTTTCCTCTTCCTATGATATGTGATCTCTCCTATTTCTTCTCATGTTTGTGCCATTTTTCCATTTTGGGTATCCTAGTATATATGTAACCCCTCACCATCACTTTACTGAGGGTATGTCTCGTGTTTAATTCTTCCCTAGATCTCAGTAGGTCTCCTTGTTGTCATGACATCAGGACTATATATACCAATCCCAACACATCTCAGAGGAGAATTTGAATCGTCTTCATATGCTAGTTTCTCATCGCTCCCCTCTGAGCATACCCCTACCTATAGTTGTTATCTAGGGTTTTGATAGATGTCACATCCGTATAAGTTTTTGACTCCTTGCTTTAATAGTTTTTTATTTCAAGGTCCACTGTGGATGCTAGGAATCAACATATGATTGACATGGTTTTAATGTTCACAACTTTTTTTGCGACGTCTTATGACACTAGTTCTTCTGATAGTGTCTAATCATGGTGTTTCTTTTCCTTACATTCTGACTATCAAAGTGATACAAGTGGTTTTGCATAATCTAACTAATCTTAAAAACTCAGTGTTGGATTGTTAGGGCCGCCATAGTTTGGGAAGCATTCATGGTGCTCTCACTGGATAAGGTTGTGGGATTAGGAGATTCGTTTTCTTGCCATTGAGTTTGCTGGTGCTTTCATCGGGGTTTGGTTCCTCATCTTCACAAGTCGCATGCAGAGACAATGGCATCTCTTTTTCCTACAAATCCCTAATGTAGGGATGTCTGGAGGCAAACCTAGGTTTCTCTAGTTAGTAGGTATTACGAGAGTTGAAGACGATGATGAAAAGAGTTTAGTTTTTCCCTCAC
This sequence comes from Alisma plantago-aquatica, assembly GCA_963693085.1. Classification (NCBI taxonomy): domain Eukaryota; kingdom Viridiplantae; phylum Streptophyta; class Magnoliopsida; order Alismatales; family Alismataceae; genus Alisma; species Alisma plantago-aquatica. Next base: position 1,069,458,387 of record OY856410.1, read on the forward strand.
CAATATTTCTATTTTATCACACTTGTTGAGGGTGTTTTAGTCATTAGGCTTGGTTTCTGTTTCAAGCAGCATTGGTCATGCGATTCCCATATTTACATATTTGCCCTTGTCACACAATATACTCAAAATCTAAACTTCATCTTTTGGTCATGAATTAATTTCAACAAATCAATAAATATATTAATATTCAAAAATTCATAACTAATTATTGGTGAGTCAAAAAATAAAAACAAAATATGTCTTGGAATCAAAAAATTATAATATACCCAATGGTTTAAGTTTCATCACCTAAATCAACTATAAGTTGTATTTTAGGGAGATACTCAAAATAGAGGGTGATCCATGATTAGAGTCTTGAGGTTTATATTTAGATTTAGGACGATAGTCACTAGGTTGTTTATTCAGACAAAGTGAGGCAATGAGTCATTCTCTTGGAATCAGAAGTCACAGGGGATGCTAAACAAAGATTAAATATGTGAAGTTTTTCAAGGATTTTCCTAATTGTTTATAATTTCTAGAAGTCATATCTAATAATTGAAGTTCAAAAAATTAAAGCAAAATATGTTAAAAACTCAATATTTGATAATCTACAAGATGATGTGGTTTTGATAACCTATTTCAATAATAATAGAGAGACACTTTTATAGTTTATGTAATTACATGTGAACCTCCCTAATTCTATATAATTTGATTAATAGGTGTTTTTAAGACATTGGCATGGACCTAGGGTTGACTTTGGACTTATGTAGATAGGACATGAGGTATGATGCATCCCCATATCCATATTGAGAAATTAACCTAATTACTTTCTCTCTTAATGAATATTGTGTCTCACAAATTCTACATTGAGAAACCACCCATTCTTATTTCTCTTTCTTGGTCCTTTTAGACATACTACCCTATATAATTTCTCTCTCTTCTGAGAGGTTGATTTATGTGAGAAATTGTGCATTGATATGGATTTTTGATCATTTTATTTTGTTGGATATTCTTATTGGACACTTATTTATATCTTGTTCATCTTATTCCATGTGAAAATCCTAATTTGAGAAATTGAACTACATGAATCCCTAACTTTCAAGAGGTAGAATTTTATGATATATTGATGTATCTTATTAATGGATATGAATGAATACTTATCTATGGGTCATATGACCCCACTGATATCTATTAGATATCCTCATCCCTTTGTTGAGCATGACTATACTTTATCTTGCCTGACCTTTTTGTGAATAGAGATGGCAGAAAAAACAAAACAAAAATTCCTGATATATTCCCCTTGACCAGCGGATCGTGTCAACAACTATGATTTGGGAAGGAAGGCTTGCAGGGAATATACTTGGTCCTCAAGCAAGTGTAGCAACTATGAGACATGCTTCTTTCGCAAGCAACACCTAGATGGTTGTTGGTGGCAGCCTTCTAGTATAGAAATAGAGATGATAATTGATGACATCCTCCTAACATGTGGGCAACAACCTCCACACCTCTATTGTAGTCCACGCAGACTGCATGGAACTCAACATTGTGCTACTAGAGCCAACGATGTCAACATGTCAGCACTGACTTGTCCCTAGTTGTCTCTCCTCTTCACGGGTAAGACTTTCTTTGGGCTCTCATGTTACCACAATGATGAGAAGACAATCTTTATCAACATTATTTGTGTCTTATGAAAGCCTTTACTACCCTCTACTTATAGAAGAGCCAGAGTCATAGTTTGCAGATCAACTGGGAGTTGAAGAGACATATTTTCATGAATTTTTGGCTGTTGTGGATCATGAGTCAGTTGACTCAACTTTTGATTCTATCGACTCACACCCCATGTCAGTGAAATCGAATTATTTCCTATTCACAAACATATTGGTGATTAGTGTACAACATGGCGTCAACATCAATCATTCATCCAATCTTATTGATAATTGAATTGGGTGACTCACAAGTTGAAATGGTTGGTTCAAACTCTGAACCGACCAGTTCACATTCTGAACCAGTCGATCCATTTTCTAGTGAAGCCAATGTTCAACTAAAGTTGTTCAAATTGACTCGACACTTGAATCGATCGATTCAACATTTGAGTCAGTCGACTCACTGTCTAAGGTCAACCAATTTTTAGACAATGTTATTTAAATTGAACACCCAAACGCTTTAGTAATCATGCTAAACCTTATTCATGAGTAAATTCCTATTCAGCTGTATCATATGCATGTGATCCTATAGGTCCCAAGTTATGTTGACAATGCATGTCCATAACCAATTTATGACATCATAAGCAATGAGCACTATCTAGCAACACATCATTACTTCCCAAGTATCTGGAAAGTTTATAACAACTTCAACATACAATTTATGATCAATGTTACCATGATCATATAGTTCCTTTGTCTCTAATATCTAATTTAAATTTGAGGCATGAAATCATCATCCTCTCAACGTTCAATCCATATTCCTTGAACTAGAGTAGATTGTATGAGATACATGTGAGGTCACATATCACATATTGAGTCACATGAGTATGGTCATGTGTTTCTTAATCTCCCCACTTATCAAGTGGCCAGGATATCAATCTCCTATAGGAGGGACAAATCCCATCTACATCACTCACAATCAATCCCCATGTGTTACAACGTACCGAAACATCACCTTTATGAAACCCTTATTCAAGGTCACACTTGATGATGTAAAAATACATCGAACGACATGTGATGAGTGTAGTGACTTTAGTTCTATGAACCAAAATCACCACTATTACTATGAGAGATGACTCTGACTATCATTCCATGGTCTCCATATATCACTCTCAAGGTGGGTCTGTCTGATACATTGTTCTCTAACATGTACCTATGTGTTTGACTTGATATCCCATATCATGACTAATGAGAATCTACTATCAGTCAACACACATTCTAGTCTTATGTATTACTATCATCTATTTTTCTTCCACAATAATATCTTACTAGGGACATAACAAGAATATATGTACTCTTCTTTTACATTTGATCTCATTGTTCAAGTCCTCAACCTAAAGACATATATCATCAAGAAACATCATTCTTTAGACATATACAATGTTTGTGTCATCATCTCATGATTGAGACAAACATAATATATAAAATTACCTTTATCATTATCAAATCAAGTATCCAATGCCCCATTTCAATCACGTGGTATGATTGTCTCTCTGGGCAAACATACCAACACTATTTATATGTCTGATTGACTAGTCATAACTAGAAGTAGTGACACCCTATAGGAACTATGTTTTATTCCCCTTCCAGTTTGATATTTAGGCATTGGGTATTATTATCCGTATAGACATTGGGTTTTATTCCTCTGCCCCATATGATATTAGGAATTGGGTTTTATTCCCCTATCATGCACTGGGTTTTATTCACCTAAACAATACTATATTTGTTTGGCACAAATTTTTTAGTCATCCTGCACTTTGGTATGGAATACATATGGGTCTATACCCAACCTTTTAGCATATGCTAGTCTACTTATTAATCACCATACAACTATTTATGATTGTGATAATTTGTTGTGTTATTGGATAATGAAAAAAATCTCATACTTTTATCTTTTTCATAATGTTCTTTTGATATCAACTCGGATGGATCTTTTCCCTCTTAATTTGGAAAGCCTTGATACTTATATCGAGGTCCCTTTTCCCTTACACTTCTCAAGCTATATTTTGTTGCACATACTGACTGTTATGATAACAACATCCACATTGTATTCTCTTATGGAATATGCTTCCAACCCCTACGTAAAGGATATGGTGGAATCCACATGATGACTTGGACTTGGATTAGAGAAGCCAAGTCTTGGGAGATAGACTTGAGATAGTTGGACGTCCCTCAACTTAGATCATGGAGTTTTTGTTTCCATGTAAGCCCCTTAATGAGAGACTCTTTTGTAATCTTGATAAATTGTATATAGTCATGATTTATTTTATGCTGTTGCACTTTGGTCATTTTGTATACCATTATTTGAGAAATGAAAACTTTTCACCTATTCTGACATGCATAATAGTGTGTGCGAATTAGATGGATTTATTCCTCAAATTAATTAGAGAGTGGATACCTTGTTGGGTCAAACTCCTTAGATATTTGTAGTGATCTCTGCCCAATATCACTCAATAATATCTTCTTAAAACTCATATCCAAAGTCTTAGTAGAGAACATAAAACCATTCTTGAACACATGGGTCTCTCCTTCACAGTCAAGCTTAATTATCAGCAGGCACATCAGTAATAACATCTTAGTAGTACACGAAGTGATGCATTCTGTGAAGTCCAAGTAAGCAAAGAAGAAGTGGATGTTATTAAATTATACTTGACAAAGGTCTTTGATCGCATGGGATGGGATTTATCAAAGATACCCTAAACAAAACTGGACTTCCCCTAAAACTCTATACTTTGATCATTTAAATTATCACACAAGGCTTGACTTCTATCCTTTATGAAGGAGTGCCCCTTGAACTCTTCAAAACCTCTCAATAAGTAGGGAACGTGGACCAAATTAGTCCATATGTCTTCATCCTTTGCATGGAAAGACTGATCTAGGAAATTACAAATGCAGTGGCTTCTAGTAACTAGAAACCCATGGTCCTATTTAGGGGTGGCACAAAGCTTTCTAATGTCCTTTTTGTAGATGATATTTTTCTTATGGGAGAAGCCTCATTATCCCAATCTAGCCTTATAAACAACACCCTACAAAATTTGCATATGACTTAGATTAGGTCATATCAGCAGACAAATAAAAATGCTACTTCAGCATAAACATCTCAAGATCAGAGGTTCAATCCATTAATAGGAAATTGGGATTTCTTTGGACCACTAAACTTGGAAGGTACTTAGGTGTGCCTATATTACATCATTGTGTCAACAAAGAAAAATCATGATAGCATCATATCCTCTGTTAGGGACTGCAAGAATAGCTGGTCTATGTACCACCTCTCTCTTATTGGAACAACCACTCCCACAAAATATACACTTCAAGAAATTCCATCTAGAGACAAAGGAAATCCATGAAGCTATCTCCTTCCCTTTGTGATGGCATCAATAGGCACATCCGATGATTCATTTGGTTTGGTAATTGGGAGCAGTAGAAACTATCCTTAGTCTTGTAGAATAAAAATCACCCGCAACATCCAATAAGTATGTTGGAGGTCTAGGATCAAGAATGTGAGAGACCACAATCTATCTCTAATTTCAAAGAATATTTGATCTTTTCGTAACCAAACTTCAAAACTTTGGGTCCATGTGATCAAAGAAAAGTAAGCTAGGGCAGGGATCATCTCCACTAAATCTAGATCTTCTTCATGGAGCTTCATCAATAAACATATCCTAATAATTTAGAACCTTTTGTTGCAAGGCGATCAATGATGGTGACTAGACAAATCTGTGGAAAGACTACTGGCTAATTTGGAAATCAGTTTGTGACTTTCAGACAGATATTCAAATACTAGCACACCTAGAATCCTTAAAGGCTAGTTCCATCAAACATCTCCACTACTGGGCTTGGGACTTTATTCACCATTACATGTTGACATCTAGAAAGAAAGTTATTGAAGCAACCCCTGCCCCAGATATCAACACTAGACTTGATCTTTGGGGTTGACCCCTTGAACAATGTGGGAAATTTACATCTAGATCTGCTTATTGGCAGGTGTGTGTGCACAAGGTTCACACACACACACACACACACACACACATATATATATATATATATATATATGTGGAGGTTAGAGAGGAATGTCCCCTATTTAATAATGGACATGACACCATTGTGCATGCACTATGTGACTGTAGGTTTAGTAAATACATATGGCTCAAGCTCAGGATAAACAATGAGTATGTCCTTCGATAAGATGATTATTGGATCTCTCTAATTATCAATGGCTCAAAAGAACACCCAGAGACAATCCCTTTCTAAAAATTTCTAGATGGCATTTATGGACATGTAGAAATGAATAAGCCCATGAAGGAGTGCTCAAACCTACTTCCTCCAAATCCACCTTCAGAAGGAACTGAGTCTGCACATTTTATATAATTGTTAGATTTTATGGCTATACCGATAAAGCTATCCCGACCAGGATATCCATCATCAACAAGGATACCAACACCAATTTCTTCATCTTCGTTGATGCTTCATTCCATACCAACAAAGTGTCTTACGGTCTTGGTATTCATGTAGTACAGAAGCTAGGAAACTATTGTCTTGGAAGGAGGTAGTGAGTTAGTATTTCATATGCCCTTGAAGCAAAACTCATGGCAATCATTAAAGTCCTTGAAGTCAACCACAAGCAACACTGGATGCATATCCATATTTTCATGGACTTCTTGCAAAATGTCTCCTTGATACACTCTGAAGATCACAACCTCATTCAGCTCAAACCCTATGTCAATAAAACCAAGGGCCTTCAACATAGCTTCCTCACTGGGAAAATTAGCCATATCCTACGAACAAAAACCTTAGTTACCAACTCCATAGAAAAACAAGTCATATCATGCAACTATTCATTTACTTTTTCAGTCAATATACCTAGATAGTTCATTGGGAGCATGAATGTAGACATTTAATCCTTGAATAAATGTGATAGAGAGTAGACCAATAAAAAATAGTCTCTATGCTTCACAAAAAATCTATATGATTGTCCTAAAATGTGATCTCCTTGAATTGATGTATAGGATTATCTTTTCAAGTTTGTGACTCATGTGATGATCCTTCCAATTTAGTGATCAATGTGACTATGTTTTGACCTTGATCCTTGATTTCTTGACCGAGAAATTCAATTTATGATCCCTTATTGGATTACCAAGATGATTACCATAGAGAGTATCGTGTCAATCTCTATTGATGATGGATTTAGTTTTGGGGACAAAATTTCTTTTAAGGAGGGGAGGATGTGTAATGCCTGGGCCCACTGCCTAAGTCTCTAGTAGAGTTTCAAGAATGAAAACTGGTCCCACATACCACCACTAGTCTTAACTATGCAATTTGTCCTACCTTATGTGGAAGCCAGGATAAACTTCCCAATTGGTCACACATCCTAGTACTACTCTAGGCTGAGCACACTTAACCAAAGAGTTTTATAGTTACAGGCTCCCTAAAAAGGAGGTGCACCTTGGTGATATGAATGGTCCAATCATTCCTTTTAAGATCATTTTATCTGATTCCTCAAATCATGGGACATTAGAATCTCCCCAACTTAGACTCTTGACATCTTCGTTAAGGCTCAACTATATGGCCTCATAATATTTCCCAATTTCAATACAAACCCATATTGGCCCATGGATACCCAACTCCTGATCACATAATACCAGCACAAGGGTGGCTACATCACCATGAACAACCTACTGGAGGAACCATGGATCTGATACCATTTGTAATGCCCATGCCACTTCTTGAGAGTCTACAAGAGTTTCAGGAATGAGGGTTGGCCCCATAGACCTAGCCTTAACTATGAGCTTTGTCCTCAGTCACATGCAAGTCAAGATAAACTTCCTGACTAGTCACCCACTACTCTGGGTTGAGCATGCTTAACCACAAAGTTCTTTTGTGATGGGCTCCCTAAAATGGAGGTGCACCTTGGTGATATGGGTAGTCCAATCATTCCTTTTATGATCATTTTATCTAAGGCCTCCAATCTGGGGATGTTACTGAATGTGAAAACCTAGACCTTTCTCTCTCTACCTTTATCCTTTTCCTCTCTTTGTTGGTGACTAATGTCACTCAATTTTATTTCAATCACATGGTTTGAGTTATTTTATGCTTAACTATGGTCACCTTGTTGTTATGTCCCAATGTTTGACATTAAAACGTTGACTTATGCTCCAATTCTTTAAATACATCATGTTGTTATTTTTAAATTTAACCCCATAAATCTGATTACATTTCTCCCTTATGTAATTAATGATGTGGATCTTTTGATTATCTTTCCAATGGTGCAAAAATTGGCTCAATCAGACCATCATAGCTTGAGTTTTGGCCATTCAAGTTTGACTCAATTTTATTTAAATTAAATCCATTTTATCCATTTTTTTATATTACTTGGTCCTTTATTTTAAGGCTATAGACCAATTAAGAGGGATCCCCCATAGCTATCCTAGCATCCATTGTTGGTTTCTCACCAATCACAACATGCATAATATGCCCCTATCATCCTGGACCATCAGATCACTACCCCCATGGCTTGCACCTCAGATAAACAACTGAAGGGTCATCCTCTTCCTCGTATTTCTCATTGGAGCAAAAAACACTATAGAAACATACTCTAACTTTGGCACCACTAATCTTCCCCTTTTACCACACATTGTATCAATGTGTGCTCCCATTCTTCTCCTTTCCCATAGCTTTTATTTTCCCTTTTTTTCATTTGCACGATCACAAACTATAGAACCTCCCCCAACCTCCATATTCTTCCACATATTTTCTAGAAATTCCTCCATGGGAGATTCAAAGCTTCTCTTTTTAAGCCCCCTCGATCGTGCTTAGGGCCAGATCTAGGCACAGGAGGCTTCGGTAGGCCTAGCCAGTGGCTTTGTAGGCATTGCCATGGCCAGATGGCCTTCCACTCAAGGATCTGACAAGCTTCTTTAGAAACAAATCACTTCCTAATGTCCAACTCAATGTTGTTGTTGGCAACATCGATCGGCGGATGAGGAGAATATGGGAGCGGGCACAAGTTGCTTGGCATATGCTAATGGAGGTCAGAAACACTAAGCAATCACAAGATGTTGGAGCCAAAACCACTAGGTTGGGTCGCTACCCGCCTGGGGCCATGAGCCCAACAAGCCCGAAAGACAGCCATAGCCACCCTCCACCCCCTCCTAGTCAACCTTCTAATCCAGATCCAACAGTCCAAAAGGACCTGATTTAGGTTTTTTTTTTTGGAAAATTATATTAAATCACATGTTGGGCCTTTTTGGACATTCAATGTATGATTTTGGATATAGAGAACAAGATCTATCTATAAAAACTACTTTCAAGACCTAACATTGATTGTAATTCCAGTGATGTACTATAGATCGTAACATTTCATGTCATTTTACATGATTTGATGATCTTTATGCCCTATTATATTTTCCTTAAACCTCTAAATCAGTAACTTTATCCTACTTGGGGCTTGGTTAATGCTTTGGATCTTCTTTATAGGGATTTAATGACTCCTTTGACCTAAAAACTACATTCTTTATGTGTAGCAATGTTGTAACTTATAAAGATAAAAACTTTAGCCAAATTCCTATCTCATGATTATTTAGCTTTGAAATTAGTTGACTTTATGATGCTTTCTAACATGTTCAAGTAAGATATTATGCTTGCTTTCCATGAATGACTCATATGACATAAAGACCAGTGACTTCAAGCCATTGATCAAATTATTTAGAGAGATCATCTTTCCATGCTTTGGAGTCCTCCACACAGTCATCTCTGATGGGGAATCTCAATTCCTTGAATGCTGCATTGAGGCTCTCCTCCACAGGTTTGGTGTATTTCATCATGTGTATGCTCCATACCACCCTTAGATGAGTGTTAAGGTGGAGGTGTTTAGTTATCGAACCAAAACTATTATAGAAAACACGTTTAACAGGACAAGGCAAGATTGGGAGAACAAGATGAACAAAAGACTCTACACATACGAGTTGTTTACAAGACCCCCTAGGCACTACAACTTTCCTTCTCATTTATGAGAAGTCTTGTCATTTATGCATGTATATTGAACATAAATCTCAATGGCCCATCAAGCACTCAATTTCAACCTCCATGCATCAAAGGAAAACCGTCTACTCAAACTGTAAGAGCTAGAGGATTTGTGGCTGACTACGTATGAAAATGCACACAACTACAAGGAGAACAAAAAGATGTGGCATGATGGTCACCTTGAGAGAAAGATTTATAAGTCGGAGACCAAGTATTACTAGAAAACTATGATCTCTAAATATTTCTAGGAAAGCTCAAGAGCTGATGGTCAAGTCCATTCATTATCAAGTATGTTTTCCCTTACAGAGTTCTTGGAATTTAGAGCGAGAAGACTAGAATATCCATAGTCAATGACCAACATCTCCAATTCTATTTCACTACTATTGATATGTAGGGAAACCAACCTCTCTTACTTCTCTCTATCACATATCATGATTGATTTTTCATAATTGAACCATCAATGTTAAAGAAAGGTGCTTCTCAAGAGGCAACCTAAGCTTTACCTTAAATTGTATTTGTTTTTGCTTCTTAGTTCATAATGGCATTCAATTAGATAATGCATTCCATGATAAGATCACTAGTTCTAACATTTTAATTTTAGGTGAAAGAAGTTTACTACATGGAGAGAAAACATAGACGTTTGTCCAACTAGCATAATTCTTCCCTTTCATTCTAAATTTAGTGTTTTCTCAATAGCATGAAAATGTATAAGTTCAGCTTGGAGGGTGGGTGGTATGTATTCTACTTTATACCCATACTTATATGTTTGAAACTTATGATCTAACCATGGAATTCATCGTGCATTGCATTTAGCTAAAACATTTCATTTTTTTCAAAACTTTACAGTTCTAGAGAATACAAAGACATTATCTAGACGACTTAAATTCAAATTCTTATTTGCATCAATAAATTTTCATCATTTAACTCCCGTCATTTGAAGTGATACCTGACAATGACCAATTTTTGAAACACCCAATGGCTAGAAATCATCCTATGTGGCCTAGGAACCCCAAACATCATGTTTCCCTAGAAAAGATGGCATGTATTTGAGGAGCTGATAGGGATCAACCACATTGTTCTATTAACTGACTAGTGAAACAAATTCTTGGAAGCATCACTTTTTCCCTTATCATGTCACTATTTGAGCATAATGGGACTAGGAGAACAACCCAGTGCATTCAACTATAAATCAAGTTGCATGATGATTTGACCCCTTTTTCTACACTTCTTCTTCCATCTTCTTACATTACATCAATAAATAAATAAATAAAAATGCCAAACTTCAAGGTCATGGTGGCACACCCTCTCCATACTCTATCCATTTCTTCCATTCCTTCTCTATATAATAGGGGTGTAACACCAAAAATAAAAGATTCCAATGTGCATAAAAGAAAAACAAAAAAGGAGGGAAAATATTGTAATATATTTATTTGCACAAATAAAGGAAATTTTTAGATGAATATATGAGTGATTTTAATCTTCCTTCCTCAAATCCCTTCTCTCCATTTTATACCTAGTGAAAGAATGAATGTCTCATATAATATCCTTTTCACACACACATCTGATATCCTTTTCACACACCACACCCTTAGATTGCATGCATGCTTGTTGTTCTGTGGGACTCTCTAAAATTTCATGAAACTCTTAGACATGCTTGGTATTATGGATAGTGATGAGGAAGTTTTTTTTTAGAACAGAATTTGGAAACAATGACATAGATAGATGTGTTTTTTGATTTCAAGAAGTTTAGTCACTTGGACATATCAACTGGTAGGGAAATAAGCATGATGCAAAGGCCAGGCAATTGCATGTGTTGAAAGTATTCGTTTGGTGACTATTTCAGACTTTGTGTTACTTGAGGACAAGCAACGTTTAAGTTTAGTAATATTTGAATAAAGCACACTTATCCTAGTTTTAGTTGCATTCTTGATCCTATTTTGTATTCATATTCATCAATTTAGTTTAAAGCTAATTTGCATTGAGATTTTCTCAATTTTATGATAATTTATAAGTTTTTGATCCAAATTCTTGGTCATCATAGAAGGATTGAACCTCATTGCATATTAGGTGTGTATGAGGAAATGGTACTAAGAAACTTTTGATAAAATGGATATATTTTTCAATGATATGAGCCTTTATTAGGCAACATAATTGACCCATTTTTAGTCATTTAGAAACCCTACTGGGACAGACCTAATGACCCATAGCAATAGCCCACCCTCAGGGGTGGGTATACTTTCCCAAAAATCTCTTTGACTAAGGAGAATCCTGCATTCATCTCCTAACAGACTCCTTGACCACCCATCGACCAATAGAAACTTGGTTCCTGATTGAAACTCTATGCTCGATGACAATTCTAGCCGTTGGATATATTGCCTCATTCCTTGATGAGTGCTCTAATCCGATGACCCATCGAACATATAAATACATGTGTTGCAACTCAATGATCCACCCCTCATGAGATTCTAGCATGATGAGTTTCCTTCATGACGAGGCTTCTACGCCCCACACCGATGGTGGTATTAAAGGGTCACAACAACCCTTCTCTACCTACCAACACTAAACTCTTGTATCCATGGTGAATTCATAAGGTGACTGGGGAGGGTTCAAAATCCTAAACCCATCCTATAAATATAAGACCACAACCACCTTATAAATAATATTATCCAACACTACTAGGATACCATTTTCACTCCATAGCATCTATCTCCAGTCTTCGTAGACCCCTCCGTTGGTTACGTTCATCGACCTACCATTCAACGAGACTCTTTCCTCTCCAAGTCTTTGAGTCTCTAACCTCAAAAGAAGTTAGTACAAAGGATGTACTCCACCATCTTCGACCACCATCTACTTTGCCTCCATAGTAGTAGCTACATACTAGAAGAAGATACATCAGTGGTTTCCAGTCCCTCTCCATCAAACATCAAAGGGGTGTACTTGTCATTTGCTTTTATGGCTCCATTATTGAGCTTGTAGAATCATTCATTTTCACCACCGTTGCAGTTCCCTCTCCTTCTGTGAAGATGACTTATTCTCTCTTCTTCCATGTTGCTTCTATATTTTCTACCATGAGAGAATAGTACTCTGGTTAGGGTGTGGGGGGGTATCCCCACTACCCTATTTTGTTCTCCTTACTGCATCTTCTATTGTATGGAGTGACATATGTTTTGAATCAAACACTTTCTATGCTTATATTATTGCCTGATCATCAATTTATATGGAAATTAGATCTTGGGTGTAGATAACTTTGAACCTAGGATCTAAGATATCATTTGATTCATGTGAAACCCTTGATGATAATTTTAGAAAGGTGTTTTCCCAGGCGATAGATGCATGAACTATGGGTAACATGATGGAGAGCTTAGATTCATATCTATCAGGATATTAATCCTAATGGAAAAAGGGATTTTCCTATATATATGTATATATATATATTTCCATTCTCAACATGATGCAGTGAGAGAGAAAGTGATAGGTTGCAGTAGTGAAACAAGTTCCATCCTAGTATTTCCATCCACTAATAAATCAAGATTCAGTCCAACACTTTGTTATTTTCAATATTGGCGTAAACTAACAATCAACCATATTTATGCTAAATACTAGTTCCTTTTTAGTTACTTTGACCAAGTCAATTCTTAAATATGTTTTCCTTTGGGTTTGATCCTAAAATTTACTACAATAAGACACGTTCTCCTGTGGGTGGTGATTATTGTACGTTGTTTAAGGTTAAGTCTAGGGATTTCACCTCTAGTGAATTTGCACGTGCAGTAAAAGTCACATCAATTGTATGTGGATATACATAATAAAACTGAAATGGAAAGATTCCTACTATGGGATCAGTAGATGTCGATAGTGGTACTTGTATTGAAGAAGAAATCGTCGATGGTGTTGCCATGAACAAACTAATTCTGATATACATGGTTGATGTTGTGCTATATAGTTGTGGGGTAAATCTTATTGATCCACCTTCCTTCTTTATAATCATTGTGCATGATGCTGAGTGACCATTATCTTAGGTTGTACTAAGTTTACGAAGATGATCACTGTGTTGAGGTGGTATACTATGAAGGTTAACAATAGGTGGAGTCACAAAAGCTTCACATCTACATTGTATTTTTTGAAAGAAATTCTTCCAAAAGGAAATGGGCTTCCAATCTCAACATAAAAAACAAAGAAAATGTTGTGCCAAATGGGAATGGAGACAAAAATATACATGCATGACCGAATGACTAAGTATTATTTGAAAAGAACTACATTGAGTTGAAAATTGACCAAAATGTGGTGCATCAAGGTACAAAATGACGACTTTAGTTAAGATTAGAATTGACTCTCCTACCAAGGTGAGTGATATCTACCTATAATAACATGGTATCAATGCTTATTTTTGAACACCATAGATGCACAAAATCTATCTTGGCATGCAGAGGTAAAGATAAATAATGATGGGATCCTATGACATGCGTATCATTCCCCACAATGGAAGAAAATTGATTTATAGTGCCCCGAGTTTGGTGAATAGGTTAGGAATCTAAGACTTGGAATTTGTACTAGTGGGATGAATCCATACAGAAAATTAATCAACCAACATAGAACCTAGCCTATTATGATTTTTATATATAGTCTTCCTCCCTAGTTATGTATGAGAAATAAATACATCATGTTACCCTTGTTGATATTGGGCCATAAACAACCTAGCAATGATATTGATGTTTTTCTTGAACCTATAATTGATGACTTAAATAAATTTTAGGGGGAAGGTGCGTTGACCTATGATTCTTTGCCTAGATAGACATTTCATATTCATGCTATGTTGTTTTGCACCATTAGTGACTTTCCAACATATGGGAATTTAACTGGATATAGTGTAAAAGGATCTGAAGCATGCCCCATATGTGAGTAGAACCTAATTCAATATGACTAAAATATTGTTATGAGACTGTATATCTTAGTCATCAAAGGTTTACTCCAAAAATGCATTGTTACTGAAGGTTGCGTAAAGCGTTTAATGGATCTCACGAAGAAAGGGCCCCTAAGTCGATATCAGGGGAGGATGTGCATGAAAAAGTAAAAGACATTATCAATGTATTTGGTAAGACATCACAATGTACTATTCCCAAATAGAGTGACTAATCTTTATTCAAGTAGAGGTCAATATTCTGGGATCTTCCTTATTAGAGTTCTTTGGTAGTTAGGCATTGTATCAATGTCATGCATGTTGAGAAAAATGTTTATGATAACATCACTGGTACTCTGTTAAATTTAATAGGTAAGACTAAAGATGTAATATATTCAAAAATGGGCCTACATGAAATGGGTATAAGGAAAGAATCAACAATAGAAGTTAGCAGTGATCACAAAATATATTTACCCCTTACTTGTTACACAATCTCTATACAAGAGAAGGGAACTATTGTGCAAGTTCTTTCATAATGTAAAGGTACCATAGAGATATTATTCCGAGATATGTCGATTAGTATCAATGAAGAACATAAAGATGATAGCTTGTGGAGGAAGATGACGGGATGGAGGGAAAATTTTCTAAGCAAAGCCGACAAAGAAGTCCTTATCAAATCAATGATTTCATTATTGTCTCACTTTAATGCAAAATATATCTCCCACAGCTATTCAATCTATACTACCAAAGTATGTAAGGTTTGTGATCACTAGACTTTTTTTCATCTTCAACAATCTATGCAACAAAGTTATCAATCATGATGATCTTGATAAGTTTCAAAGAGAAGTGATCATTACAAGGGTGCTAGCTTGAGATGTATTCCCATCCTTCATTCTTTGATATCATGGTACATCTTGTTCTTCATTTGATCAAGGAAGTGAAAATGTTGGGTCCAATTTTCTTGCATAGGATGCATCCATTTGAATGAAACATAAGTGTCTTTAAAGGAACCGTTATTTACTTGAATGAAGTATTATTGACAGCTGTGTCTAGGAAGTTTATTGACCTTAGTAATGAGTTTCTGAGTAATAATGAAGCTCCTACCAATTCAACAAATATTGAAACTTATTCTAGCAAAGGGACTTAGGAGAGTGTGAGAAAGTAATGAGTCAGGAGCTGCGAGAACCATCACACTTATATTTTTTACATAATGTCGACAAAGTGGGTATTTATATAACCAAACACATCAATTTTATCAAGACAAAGTATCCTATAGTTAGTTCAATTTGGCTTGCTAGAGACCATAATTGGATATTCATTAGGCGGTTTGAAGATAAAGTCTTCCGTCAACTATCTCAAACATGAAATAATGTTATTGAAAATATCAAATGCCTCACCTTTAAGGAAAACATGAATGTTATATCTTAGGAGGGGTTCTACATAAATGGTTTTCACACTTTAGAAGATGTCAAGATGATAAGAGTGTTGTTCAAAATAGTGGGGTCACCCATCAATCATCTTCATTGTATTTTTCTAGTGTGAAAGAAAAGAATCCATGTGAGGCTAAAATGTCTCATTACAGAGTCACTAAATATTTATGGGAATTTGACTACATAGATTTTGAGTTCCTGTATATTTAGGCGTAATTGGGTTGAAAACAAAAAATAGTTGTAGTGAATGAATTGGGTTTCACACTAGTGAATTTTGAAAAGATTTGTGAAAAGTATGAGTCATTCATCATGACGTCATAGGTGAAGCAAGTATTCTATATCGATGATCCTACAAATGAAAATTGGTTTGTCGTTCTTCATGTGGAAAGGCAACTCATTGCAAATCCTATATAAAGACAAGTACTATGACAAGTATGATGACTCTAGTCCATTCTCAGTTGGATTTCCAAGTGTAAACATTGAAGCTAACACTGATGAATATACGTGTGGAGATCACTTAGAAGGAATATTAATTGAGCAGTGAACCAACTAATACTAGAGGCATGCATTTTAAATTATCTATAACAAATACATTTTAAATGGTCGATGTGCATTTTACATTCTCTACCACAATTATATATGTTTCATATGCTATATGTGTTGTTTACATTCTTTGACTTATATGTGCTTCTTGACTATTTTAATGTGATATTTTAGATGTCGTTTGACCATGAGTATAAGCATCGTGAGGATTTGTACCATGAGGATGAGTACGGTGTAAGTTATACATTATTTAGATGTGCATTTTACATTCTCTACCAAAGTTATATATGTTTAGTATGATAGATGTGCATTTCCTCTATCACTTATTTATGTCTCTTGACTATTTTAGGATGAGCACCATGAGGATGAGTTCCTTAAGGATGAGCACCTAGAGGATGTGTACCCTGAGGATCTTAATAAGTGTATTGAGGAGCATCATGGTCGTGCACGTAAAAGAGGCATCACTTTGATGAACAAGCTATCAACTCAAAGGAGAAAAGGTCTAAAGGTTTCCATTTACTTTAATGTAATAAGAAATCCTATTGGGAATAATCACAATAAATTCTATTGGGAACAAACATAGTGCTTTCATGCAATATTTAGGGGTTGTTCTTCAAATCAGAGTGGCAATAACAATATAATCTTGGAATAATGTTTATCCTACCATTAAAGGCCTCATATGGGGGGATGTAGCTATGAGATACTCTATTTTTAAATAATACACAATTATTTTAAAGAAATGCACAATTTTATTTCTAAAGATCCTGTCATTATGTATATGAAATTTTACAGGGCATCTTTACCTTATGAAAATTTTCATCGTAAAATATGATGAAACACGGTGGGAGGATATTGAGGAATTTTTGGACAAATTTGATAAGAGATTACATAATGAGCAACAAGAGGAAGAAACCCACCAGTGAGCAATGGGCCTTTCTTTAAAAGAGTTTACAGGAACATTTGTTGCTTCAAGGCAAACCGATGAATTAAAGGTATTAAGTCTCCTTTAAAATACATTCTTAATTTATGAAATTACACAATTAACATATGTTATGGATTAATAGGCTATACACGTGCTAAAAATGAAATGCCTGCAAAGAATGTGCGTGACTAGAGTTGGGACTAGGTAGTTACGCCTGTCATCTCCAATAGAGAGAAAAAGAGTCTTCTTCATAGTAGCCTACTCCTGAGTATTTGACTATGCCTACACCTCTATCTTGCCACAAGAAGTGGATAGGTGCAAGGACAAGGCACTCCCTGCAAACATTGAGATGGGTACAAAAATGGTAAAATTGAACTTCTAGAGTGCATGTTCATTTTTTGACCATGATTGTTATGTTTTACAGACCAATTACTATTGACGATGATTAGAGGGAGCACTATGAGAAAATAAACCAAGACATGTTCATCCCTGAGGTCCAAAGGGACAATTTGATGATTGCTCTGGGTACTCTAGAGCATCTTTTCTATGTAAGGGGCATTATAATTGGTGTTTGAATAAGATCTTTTTTGGGCACATCAGAGCAAAAATGCAGATCTATCAAGAAATTTGGATTGTAACACGATGAGTTAGAGGATAAGATTGCAAAGAGAATATAACAAGTAATGAGATAGTTTTACACTTCTTAGTCTCAATCTCCTCAAACAATTCCTCAGTCGCACTACTCTTCTTTACGAGGTGGTTGGAAGTACTCCTAAGGATCCTCTTATTGACAAGGTGATTGGGAGTAACCCCATGGATCCACCATACACACACGATGAAAGTTTATTTTGTAATATACTAGTCTTCCAAGTGATTTTATAATATATATAAAATTGTAGGTGTTGAAAAATTGTAGTCTTGCACTACTAGAACTTGCCTTCTATGTCATGGCACTGGGTGAGGTTTTCCCACACCTTATAGGTAACAAGTTTCATGGTTCTCCAATGCCTGATAATGCTTTTTGTGTGACTATCCAACTTGCCTATCCACAATGGAGAGACACATCACTACCATTTGGACCCCCAAGCAAAATAGAATAAGAGAAGAAGGAGAAGGTGTGGTTGTGTGGTCCAAATTAAGAGTGCTTTATGAGAATGTATGATAAATTTACAATGAATTTGTATTTATGGTTCTTTTCTATTTGTATATATAATTCAAAACTGATATAAGAATGCATGCAGACCATAGCCCTAAGAAGCCCTACAGTTCCTCCTTCAAAACGTTTGGTATCTACATGTATTCAACACATCCTCTCTGACTCGCTAGGTCCTAAGTGTAGGGGGTGGCACTATGGTTAGACACTATAGGAGAAGGGTCATCTACGATGTTCTGTATTCAGGAGGATGTTGTAGAGCAAGATCACGATACTAGTGTATTCTTGACAAGGTATTTTAGAGCTATTAGTTATGATTGAGTGAATACAACCATGATAGAACTTTGGATATGGTGAGATCTTATGGCTAAATACCACATTATATAAATGGAAAATATATATATCAAATTCTTTTCTAATATATTAATCCATATGTGTGTTTTGCAACTACTTGTATATAACAAGTGCACAATTCAGATTAACCAATTTGACATTTTTAGCTCCATCATTGGTTAGCTATGTAATTAAGATAAATTTTCTTTTGTGATTACTTGTCTACCACATTTACATATGTTTATACTATGGGAAAGAATGAGATTATATATCCTTTCAATGTCACACTTTGGTTCTAATTTTACCTTATGAAATACATTTACTTTGAAGTTTGAGTTTTCTTTTGTTTGCCTTCTTTTTCACTTAGTAATACACATTGAGAGTTGTTGGTAATTGTCATTGAGACGATGTCTCTGTATTATCTTAATCCTTGGAGTAGCAAATTAGGGAGTGGGGGACACACAATGATAGTGGAAATTATATAACATGTAATTTTGTATCCTTCAACATAAAGTAATGCATGCATCATTGCATGACTATTAACTAATGTCATTAAATATATTACTTTAACTTATAGGGGTATAAAATTATACAAATAGGATGGAGGAGAGGTAGATAAGAAAAAGAAAAAATATCTTGGAAGAATGTTGAGGTAGTTTTCTGACTCCAATGCATATATATGGCAACTATTCTTATTTTTATCTATTAACGCTTTGTATTACTGTAAATTTAATAATAATTGGGCATGCTGATATTACATGATGTGATATATGGACCCAATTCTCAAACAAGAGGTAATAGACATCCATTGTATATAAAAGGTAATCAATATAGTTTTGAATCATAAGTAAATAGTCTCATTTAACGACATAGAAAAGTTTAAATCAAACTATTGAATTATGTCATTCTTTTTACAAATGTTTAACATTGTAAAGCCCTATACAAAAAAGAGATGAATGACATACAAGAAGAGTGGAGAGAATCGTTCATTAAGGAAGTCAACTTTATAATTGATTGGGATAAATTATGATGTTTTTGTAACTTTGATGTCAATTTTTTTATATACATGTGATAGTAATGACTTTTTGAAACTATACATTTGATGCAAGTGAATTGTTGGTGCATACATGCGAATGATGTGTGTACATATGCATATGTGCATGAAAGGTGAAGAGAAATGAATCTGATGAGAATTACATTTGTACATGTGGATGGGAATGGAATTTCATGTGTGAGAATGAATCATGTATGTACATATGCACATGAGAAGATAATGAAGTGTAGATGAGAATGAAATTTCTTATGTGGGAATGAATTGTGTAGATGTGGACTATTGTATGTTTTTGTTATTGCAAGTTTTGTAGATATTATGGGCCTGCTGTTAAGCTAAACACTTGCACAACCTGCATTTCTAATAAACTACAAGATCCATCATACTTAATAGTTGGGTAAAAGGTTAGTAGTCTTGCATAAAAAAGACTATCAACGTCAGTTTTCTTAAAAATTCGACATTGTAATTCTGCATCGTCAACGATTTTAAAAAAACTGACAACAAACATATCCCTATAAGTTAAATTTTAACTGATAAGGAAGTACAACTTTAGTTATCTTAAGTGGACCAACAAGAAAAGCCATACATCAATGTTTGTTTCTTAATTCCACCTGACAACATAGAGCTACGTCATTAGTTTGTCTAAGGTAAACCAACAACTATAATCTAGATTGATCTTATAGTTGTTACTAATATCATAGTACATCATCAATTTCTTTATTATAAACCAAAAGAACATGGCTATTTTTACGTCATTTTTGCCTTCCATAGAAACAAACACTACATCTGAGGCATTGGTCATTGCTTACCCTAGAAACCAATGCCAAAGGCCTGTAGTTAATATTGTCCCCTTAGGAGTCTGTATATAACCGATAGAGTAGGTGTAAAATGATTGACACTATAAATGATATCTGGCAGTATCTATATCAGTGATATCCCATTACATAATATGTCCATGTAATGTTTATGTGGTGTAGCTTTCTTTATTCTAGAAAATAATAGATATGAATTAGAACATGTGATCATATGAGTCCTTTAGTTTCTTGCATTACCTACAATCATTAAAATCAATAAACAATCAATGCAAATTCATTAGTAGTATTTTAAATAAAAAATATTGGGAAGATAATATACTCGACATGACCTATGATGAAATAATCAAACACAGTTCAAAAACTTGATTTATTTAACTACTTAGTAGGAATGTGGTAGTTCAAAAGAATACATAGACAAGAATATATATTAAGAGAGTACTTACAAGTTCATCAATACACTGGTATGTTAAATGCGGAAGGATAAGCGTACCTTTTTGATGATTCCAAATTGTTAAAGATCCACCAAGGTTTAAGTAATCAAGGTATCGATTTAGATCTTGGTCAAACAAGATGTGGTTCAAGGGTGAAGCTTGGGATATTAGACATTGTGGTTTTCATCATTCAAGTTTAGGGTTGTTAAATCCATTATATACACCATATGTGATCCTTCATTAATAAGCTAGCAACATTTTGAGATTTCAATATCAATTTGATTATCAAAGATTTTAAAGGTAGATAAATAATCAAGACCTGACTCACTTTTGGAAAACTAAACCCTAAGTATACAATCAACAGTATCATTTTTAACATTCTAGGGTATCATTAGTAATTACTCTAGATCATGATTGTGAGACAACAAGGCTTGCTATTTTGTATAAGAGTCTGATTGAATTTACAATATACATATGGATCAATATTATTGTATCAATTAATTTTTTTTTCATGATTATATTAGAGAAAATAGTATAATAATCTAATAACAAGTGTCACAATATTATTCAATGTGAATATAATATTTGATATTTAGGTTTAAAAATATTTCCAAGGTCTAACCTAATCAAGTTCAGGTCATAAGAACAGAATTAGCAATAAATGATTATATTGATTTTCAAATAATCATAGAGAAATGATGTTTGTAATTATAGTGGAATCTGATTAAGATTTAATTCATGTAAATGATTCCATTAGAGACATCTAATTTTCTTAATGATATGGACTATAATTCTGTTTTTACAGAGTTAAGATGCATTTTCTATGAATTATCTGCAATTAGAGAAATTACTATTATTTTTTATTAGAGGAGAGAATTACCTTTTTTGCTGGAAAAACCCAAGCCATAGATGGGAGGGTCTAGGATGTGCCTAGAGTTTATGGATGGAATGGATCAACTCCTTCACTTGACCGATCACACAAGAGGAACATAGGCCAATGACTATGTCAGTCGTTAGATCCTAGTCTGTACTTTAGTACATCGTGATCTAGCATTTGTTTCTCCTCATATTCCTCCATCTTCTGCTCACATAGGAGGGGAACTAGACCACAATGGAGGGTGTTAGCAAGGAAATGTGTAGGGAGCACGAGGCCTTAGTGAGGGCCAAGAAGCATATGCCCAAGTTCACCTTGGTCCTACAAATCCAAATGGGGGGTTCAAGAAGGGAGGTGGTGTCTCAAGCAAAGATCTCCTAAGATGGCTCCATGAAGCACTGTCCATCTCTAGGGAGGACAAGCAAGGTTCTAGGGGTGTAATTAGGGCACAAAAAGTTGAGGGTTATCAAAGGATGCTCGCAGTAAGAACAAGAGGGTTTTTTTGTAGGTGTATTAGGGGCGTTATTAGGATTTGGTATAAGACCTCATCACCAGAGTGAGTCTAAGGAGTGTGAAGGTTATTGGAACCTCTCAACTGGGAATCAAACATGTCCAAACTAGAGTTGGTTGAGCTTGTGGTGACAAGATAAAAATATGGAGAGAAAAACTAGGATGTGATGATGTTGAATTGGCAGCTTGGAACCGATTACACTCAACCTCATATCCTACAAAGTGTGGGAAGTTGAAGACATAACCCCAACCAATCTATCAAGACCCTATTTCGTGACAGCTTGTTCTGAGGGCTATCATGTGTCCATGCTTGTGTCTACTTATCTCTAAGGCAATTAGGTCCATAAAAAAGCAACTAAAAATGATTTTCCTTCAATTGGCTTAATAAATCATACTAAATAGAGGGAATATCCAATTCAGTTGAAAATTGGAAAACAATATAATAATAATGTGCAAAACACATAAAAATATTTATGTACTAATATATACATAAATTATATTCTCAAACTGACTGTCATGATTGAATAAGTGTTGATCAAATGATGAATTAAGATCTAGAGTTAAGATTGTGAAAGAAAATACCAATTTGAACAAAAAAGTGCAAAACTCACTTCATCACATAGAGTCTCTTTCTCTTGAATATGCACATAAAATGTATATTTAGTTGGAAGTTGCTCTCTTGAGGATAAATGTCAATTCATATGTGTTCTCTTCTGATGGAAAAATGATTCAGTATGACTAGTCCCTCTTAAGCTCCAATCGTATATCCTTTCTTCTAGGGTACAACAATGAACCGCAACCTTATGTTATTTAGAGAGATTTTAGATCTAGAAAGACAAGAAGTAGGATAAATATGGTAATATAATGGATGCGTAGCATGACAAAGGTGTACAACCACTAATCTAGAATGAGACTTAGCAACTCATGATGGAGACGATGTTACACAACTTGGCAACAAATCATAGTCTCATAATTGAAACACAAGGAAAGAGAATGGGAGAGAGGGATGTGTCATTGAAGGAGAACATGGATCTTTCTATCATCACAGATGCAATATTTCTTCCTGACTCTAAACCACTACTATAGAATTTTTATCAGTAGCATCAATGAATCTCAAGTGTGGTGGGTTGAGGGCGGTGTATGAATAACTATACAAAAGGTGCTTACAAAAATATTACGATATAATAGGGACGAAGATGACGAGCACAGTAGAGAGCGTGAATGGAGAGGCATGGGAAAAGGTTCCAAAAAATGGAGGTGAAGGGGTTCTATATATAGGTAGGAGGTATAATTGGACGGTATACATCTCATTTTTGACTTTTAGGCGGAATCTAGTCGCGGGAAGGTTATATCTGAGACATCTAGCTTCTGATAATTTATCACTTATTTACCTCTTTGTTCAAATGCTATGTTTGGATTCTATATCTCATTGGATGAAATATCATCCAACGTAGTTGTGGAAGACTACACAGTGTTTCCTTTGTGTATCTGTCAAATGATCTCAAATGGTTAAATTGCTTTTAGAGACAAGGAGGTTGCTTTTATATTAAAAAATTGTCTTTAGAAATCATATATGAATTTTATTCCTCAAATTAGTTAACATCTAGAGAGGCTATCCGATCGTGAAAAGAAACATGTAATCAAATAGTAGGATTACGAGTTGCCCTTGTTCTGATAAGCAAACTCGAGAATTAAGGTCTTACATAAGAGAAGCTACGTCAAATATTGGGGTACCTCATTTCTCCAACTATGTCTAGAGTGTATAGTGTTGGCTCATCTGCTGTTCACATGCTCGATGGATGACTTGGACAAAAATATAGGACCTCTGGAATGAGTCTCAGATCATACTTGAATTGCATGGAAAACGATCTTCTTTGTGGATTTCCTGCAGTGATATAGAGAATATCAAGATATCCTTGATAATAGCATGTACTTATCTACATATCAGGGTAATTTGAGGCTACTAATAGCTAGGAGAGCGTCCAAATATGGGTTTATCAATCCCCACTATTTGATTTTCGATTTCTCTACTTGATGGCCTTGACTTTGATTTTATGTGTACATTATACTATCCACCGTGGTGTATATTTCATGAGAAAAAAACAATGTGGAACGTTTCAATAGAAATCATATTCAATACAACACATTGAGAAAATCTTTCTAAAGTTTCACAGTTTGAGAAAAAAACACCGCTTTACTTGATAATTTTGTACTTTTTGATGAAAATCACAAAATAGGTTGCTTAATAAAGAAAACTAGTTTTCAAGGTTGAACAATTAAAGGAAAAATAAAACCTACTCTTCATGTGCAGTTTTTTATATGTTTTCTAGGTCTGCTGACTGCCATCTCGGCGAGAAAAAGTGGACAAAAAGAGAGAAACATATATACCTTTTTGTAATTGTTTAGAAGTTTCAAATTTGCTTTTTACTGAAACCGCAAATTCTAATGATGACTTTTTCCCCAGAAAATACAAAAACGGTAATTGAAGTGGTGGCACAGACCCAAGAGTTTGCTACTCGGGAATATATCTTCCCTATAGTTCTTTACTAGGTATATTTTCTTTGTTTTTCTCTCCTATATTTTATGGCAATGGGTCCCATCGCTGGTTGGGTCCGTCTACTCCGTGCTATGCGTGTGACATCCTACTCGTGTTTGTTCTGTTTGTTTTGACATCAATGAAATGGTTACTTGTGGGGAAGAGAGTGGGGGTGGTTGGATATCCTCTCGATAAACAAATAGGAGGTACAGTTGCTCACCTTACCGCTCAACAAATCGTCATAACAGCCACCTCATGACATCATGACCGTATCAAGAACATGACCAGTTCAAGTAGAAAAGAAAGACTTGCATGCTTTCGTTTAGTATGCGTGTTGCTACTTTTGCCAACATCGTGAAAACTTATCCCTAAGATTTACCTCGTAGAGTTCTGAATGACAAGATTTTGACTTTCAAAATGGTTTTGAAGGAATGTAATCAGTTTGAGTGTAGAAGCTGAAACGATAATGGGTGTACAAAACCGGAAAGTCGTCAGCACTGGCGTTGTTGCTTAGGTCGCGTTGCAGGAAACTTTGACTATCTATTCCACGTTTTTCCGTGTTTGTCATCAACTACTCAAGCTTTCATATATCTACAAGCTGACCGTTCTACTATATTGAATAACTTCCCTTCTCTTCCCAGCCCCGGCAGCCGCAGCAAGGCATAGTCAACAGTCAGCTGGGCTGCAAGGCTCATTTTGATACGGCTGTAGTAGGTCTGCTCCAGAACAACGATGATAATTGTTGGAATTAAACTGTCCTATGGCTACTAGAACTAAGATAACTGTGTTGAACCGATTCAAGTAAAAATGACACGATCAAACAAAGTAAGAGTACATAAATTTAAATAACTACGTTTGGGTTTTTCTTTTGCTACTCTCTACATGTGATCTTATCGTTTTCATGCAGAGTGTATTCAAGAACGCTTGGCAGGAAATTTTGTCAAGGGCTGTTAACGGGGAGGGTAAGGCTCTACTCTAACCCTTACCCTTACCCTCTAGAAGGTAGCGAGTAAGGGTAGTTATCCTTCTTAACAATCATTTTATCCTTCCCTTGCCCTTACCCTCTTCACCACAGGGTAAATGAGATGGTAAAGGATAAACAAGTAATTTTAATATAAACCGAATTTTATAAAAAGTTAACTTATTTTAAGGTGGTATGAGGTGCTAAAGATTAAGTCCCATCTTTTTTTATTTATTTTTTAACAAATATTAATATATGTATGATAATGTTATACTTGTATAGCCCGGGCGGTAAGAGCTCTGTAAGTCTTAATAAAGGACCCGGGTTCAAACCTCACTGAAGGCACTTTGCAAGCGGCAATCCATGCTGATTTGGCGCGGAAGGGGGGTGATCGGACCACACCCTCTCATGCCTCGACAGTTTACCATGTGGGGCTCGCCCGGGGTGGTTTCTCTCGATCACCAAAATTTTTTATACTTGTATAATACATCTAGACATTGGTCTAAGAATAACTTATTCTAAGGTGGCACAATCATCTTTTTCCCATTGTTCATTGACCCTATCAACTAGTTCAATATTTAACAGTAATATACCACAAGCAATAGAGTGTGAGTGGGGGTGGGAAGCAAGCCACAACCCACCAGCTTTCCTTTTGGAAAAAATATGATGGAGGTTGAACTAGAAGCTATATAAAGTTATATGTATTTGTTAAATAACACGGGTAAAAGGATAAAAGGGTATGCCTAATGTCCATACCTTACCCTCCCCTCTGAATGTGGCTGAAAAATGGGGAAAGGATAAACGGAGAATGGGTAACAAAAACCTTTATTGTTACCCTTACCTTACAGGGCATGGATAAAGGATAAACTAGTAATACCCCCCATTGACAGTCCTAATAAGTGTCTCGGTCCAACAACTTATGACCCTTAAAGTTATGGAAAGTTGGAATTCAAGACCTGACATCAATGTCCAACTTCTCAATTTGATATTGACCCACCATTGTACTTTTGAGCATGAACATTTTTTTTTGGTAAGTACGTGAACAATATTTTGAAGTTAGAGTTTCCTATGCCAAATCAAAGATCAAAGATGGCAAATTTAATACTGTCATCTGAGTTCTCTTCTCTAGCAGTGTTTTCCTTTCTAACTCCACTACTCATTTGGATCTTGAAGCAAAACCAACTTGAACTTCCCCTTTTCATCGTGCAACTTGTGTCAGATCTTTCTTACTCTCCCTTTGTCACTTCCTATGTTATTTATGAAGCAACAATTTTGCCCTTCCAGAAAGGGACCACTTATGCACATGATGGCCTATGCACACAATACCTTGTTGATGGTATGTGTGTTGCAACTACAGTCGTTAAGGATGACTTCTTAGATGTTACGTCAACTATGGTCAACCTTTAGTTTATCGGTCATTGTCCTGTCTATCTAGGAACTTATGTTTCTAGTGCCCCTCTGACTCATATTCTCAACCCAGACAACGTGATTCATCTTATTGCTATTGGTATGATTTGAAGTCACCTTGCTTCTAAGGTTGCAATGAAGGGTGTATTGTCAGATGTGGTCCCTTATCTTAAAGATCATTAGTTTGATGTTAGCATTTCTGGGGGTGTTGAAGCTTTCTACATGTCGTCACTCACCTTATACATGACAAACAAAACAATACCACCCTCATGATGACCCTTTTTAACTTCAAAATGCATACAACATGGTTAATGGATCCACAATTTTTAAGGAGGTCTATCTTCATTGCCCAACTGTTGGAAATTGGTTAAAATATGTTATATCTCCCCAGCTCCTCTATACATGGATCAGAGTGAGCCTCTTCTCTCTCCTGCCAGTTTCTAACAATGTCATATGTTGAGGCCACTCCTATTTTGTTGGCTCTACATCCTCTTAATTTGTCGTCAAAGGATGAATGCCACATCTCTCTTCTTGCTCTCTATCTTGTTGATTGAGCCTTCATTGATGAAACTTCTGAAGTCTCCAAGGCACTATCTATTATCCAAGAACAAGGCCCAAACTTTGATCTTCATATTAATATTAAGAAGACAAGTATCTTTTGGCCTTCATATAACCCTAGGGGAGATCTAGTGTTTTGTAAAGTTCCCTTCTTACATATCTCATCCTATGCATTGAGTAAAGATTTTAGAAGATCATGTTTCCATAGACCCATGTTTTGGCATGGATCTTCTTAAGGAACATGTGAAAAAAACTCTCACAATTATGGATCTTCTGGCTTTACTTCCTGACCTATAATGTGAGCTTCTTCTTCTTTGATCATGTGTTGGGTTGCCCAAGTTGTTGTTTTCTCTTTGAACAACACCCCTAACTTATAACAGATTTACATTATTAAATTTTGATGGTGGACTTTTGGATGCCTGGAACACATGTAGTTGGTAATGAACAAAGGTTTGGTGATCTACAATGGTGATTGGAAATGCTTTGTATGTACCTTGAAGGTTTGGGCATCACATCTTCCCATGATGTCTACAACTTTGCCTATGCTTCATCTTGGGTCCACACATAGAAACTCCAAGACCATATCTTATGATGCATAGGATATGTACCTATAGGAGCCTCCTTTGTTACTACACATGTTTCCATCTATAATATCTTAATCTCTTTTTTCTAGTCCCAACTATCAAGTATGCATTCTACCAACCCATAGACTCAGTTTATTTTTGTTGATGTTTATTACAAAAATGTCCTCCAACAACTCACTACAAGTGGCCTCTCTTAGCGAAAACTAACTATCCTAACTCCTCTTTATGAAAACCATCCACAAGACTTCCCACTTTTCATTCCCATTGATGGTCTTGGTTTGTCCATGTCAACATGTTGAATATTAAGATATCCTTTATTAGCAACTCATAATTCACTTGTGCCCATGTGATGTACATTTCCTTCTTTGAGCGCCACAAATTTTTACACCTTCAATCAACATGTAGTATATTTCCCCACAAGACCTTCTATAAGTTTCAACATGACTAGTTCATGATAGTCTTTTTGACCTTGTCCCTTGAGCTGGATTAAAGGTCCTAAAGAATGATCGTATGACCTTCCTTGGGACATGACTTGATGGTTTTCACTCCCAATGTCTAGTTGGCATCTTGTTATTTGATTGGAGAGATGTCAAGCACATATATTGACCTTAACGAAGGCTCTCCCCTAATAGATGGTCTTTCAAGTAACTTTAAAGTAGGCTAGGTAGCTTGTGACACATTGTATAAAAGGAACAAAAGTATGGAGTAGCTTGTACGGAAAATCACCATCATTGTTTACCTTTCTCTTTTGATATCTTTGGATTATTTTTTAATGATGTAATATCTCTTTTGAGACACCTTAAACAAAAAACCAGTAGGAACCTTATGTTGTTTTCGCCTACAACTTGAAGTTTTGGTATTAAATCTATAGGCTTTGCCATCCAGATTGGGTTGGAGACCCAATTTGTTAAGTGTGCTTCTATGAAGATATTTGGTAAATTTATCATATTTAACTTATAGAAATAAACAACTAAACTTATTAACAATACATATCAAGCTGTCTATTAGGAACATCTAACTTAGAATGATCAACACTCTAGTATTGTATGGATGCATGATGTTTTACCAGTATAGTTGATCATCAACATGTACAAAAGCACTCATTTTTAGGCCCAAAGATGATATACAGTTCACCACTAGTGCAACTCTGTGCACTGTAGCACAACCCAATATACCATGACAAAGGAGGTGAATATAAACATTACGAGATTGTTGCTCTCTCATGATAGAAAATATTTGTGGGCAAGATCAAACAGACATGGAATAGTGATAGTAGATCATGGTTTAAGAAACAATGTTTAGGGTCAATAATGAGAGAAATAATAGTGATTTTACAAAACATAACTAGATCCATATTTATAGCATATACTAAAGAAGTCCCAAATAAACATATTCGAAAAAGTCTCAGGAACACATCTAATTTTATAGACATATGTGGAATATGAATGAAAATTTCCTATACAAATTATAAAATAATCTAGAAAAGTAGTAGTCATAAACTACAATCTGCGTTTATCCTTTTACTCGAAAAGAAATGGAAGACAAAAGACACTTCTCACAACCCATGTTCCATGCCCAAGCATCGCCCAACTCACAGAGGCATGGTGTGTGTGTGTGTGTCTTGTTCACCATACCCCAAGGTGAGCATACCCTCATGTAGTGCACTAGGACAAAGATCACATTCAGTCCCTTATAAAAAGTAGTGCAATCTTAGAGGTATTCAATGCAAAACTTACTTCCCTTTCATTTGCCTAAAAAACCACTTTATCTTACTCAAATGTTCTAGATACACATACTTTAGGCTTAATCCATGTCCCCTTTACTGTATAAAAAATTGAAATAAACCAATAATCTCCAACAAAGGACAAATCATATATTCTCTACCAATCAGTCCTTCATTTTACCTTTGAAGAATGATGTATTCTTTCAACTTGAACCATGCCTAACTTAACAAACACTACTCTTACAAGATTTAGTTGAACATACATCTTGTACCTAAACATTGTTTATAAGACTATCCTTTAGTAACATCACATCATATACTATAATTTTTTTTTTATGCATATAGTCATATCATTCATACAAGGTCTTATAATTGAATATGGGAACAACCCAACTCCCCTGTTGCAGCCACACAATGACAATCCTTATTGTGAGTCTTCATGGATGTAATACTAGCATCATGTCCTAGGATTCATTACCATTCATAGACAAATCTCTTACTAACTCATAGTCATGATAATAATAGGATTTCAAGGGATAGATAATCATGAAAAGAGCATCAATTTGGATTACACATAATCATACAATTCACTTGACAACTTGTTACTATCAAATTAAACCTAATTCATGGGTTGTCCATTAACTTAGGTTGAATTGGTACTGCATATGAATTATTAAGGATTTTAGTTGTGTGCATTTGATGAAAGGGTATTTATAGTCTCCTGTAATACCTCAAATGAGTCTTCCATAATAATGGGAAGCACTTGCTGGTGTGCTTGCTTTATTATGTGGGTTGCGGAAGATGAGAAGGATGCCTTTATTCTAGATGTTGATGTTGATTGTTCTAATTGTGATATCATCTTATGCATCTCTACTTAACTGAAGGAGAGTTGATTGTCATTATAGTGGCTGAGGTTGGGTGGGGGCGGGGGTAAATAAATTAGTCCTCTTGAAGATGTAAAAGACAATCTACGTTGGCTAGAATGCCAATGTGGATTAGATATTTGATGTCTATGGTGCACTTCCATTTGAACTCAGTAAGATCGTATAGATATATGGGTATCTTGGAGCTTGGCTAATCATATTCACACATCCACTCATGTAGAAGTCCCTTTGTTGTTCTAGAATGCATGTCCATTTGTTGATCAAGATTATCCAATGTTGGACATATCCAAAAAGCAAGATGGATATCATTTGGATATCTGGGCAGTAGCGGGAGATTTCAACACCATGCATGACATATCTGAAAAGCAAGATGGCTGCCATTTCAATTCACGATCAAGAAAAAAATTCAACTCTATCCTCATGCATGCCATTCTTGCCAATATGAAGGCAGATGGCCCTTTTTTCACCTTCAAACGTCTACATCTCTTGGAGAAATTGGATAGAGTCATTGAAAACACACAATGGTTTGCAGACGTGGTTGGGACGTTGATTGCGGTCCTCCCCTACCTCTACAACAACC
The DNA here is from genome assembly GCA_963693085.1 of Alisma plantago-aquatica. Lineage (NCBI taxonomy): Eukaryota > Viridiplantae > Streptophyta > Magnoliopsida > Alismatales > Alismataceae > Alisma > Alisma plantago-aquatica. The sequence goes on from OY856410.1 coordinate 1,069,490,277, forward strand.
ACAACCCTCTCTTAATCCCCAACCACAATGAGTAGCATACTCACCAGCATCCCTTCTAGACTAAAGCAAGTTAAGCACTGACTCCATAAATCAAAGATGACATCCTCAACTCTTGGCACTTGAGGAAGACCAATCTGGATGCACTACCTACATTCCGCATGGCTATGACCACGTGGGATGTGAAGCTTTCAAACAAGAACAATCATATGAAGAACAACATCATGTATCGTCTAGCTGATTACTAGGTACAAACTAACCCTATGAATAGCTACAATATTGAGCTCACATCCATTCATCTACAAGAACAATATAGCAACATCCTTCTTTAAGAAGAGGCAAACTAGTGGCAGCGTGCAAATATCAACTAGCTTAAACTGGATGATGAAAATACCACATTTATCCACACCTACGTCAAGGCTCATCGCCACATCAGTAAAATAACTCATCTCGAGGATGAGTCTGGTGAATGGATCTAATACCTAGAGAAGATCAAGGCAATAGTTCTCACCTTCTTTTAGAATCTTACATCTGCACCAGCTGTTAGATACACTGATCAAGCCATCGAGGCTACCTTTGTAGGTACCTTTGCCCACCTGGATACATCCACATGCAACCACATCAAGATAATACCAAATGTAGAGGAAATAAGATGCACTATGTTCATGATGGCACCTGAGAAGGCACCGAGACCTGATGGCATCTACAATTCTATCATCCAAACAAACTGGGTTACCATTGGCTCATTAGTGTGTAGTTCTGTGCAGGAGGCCTTTGTCACGGGCTCAATTTACAATCGTATGGCCGACTACTACTTGGTCTTGAAACTAAAAACCAAGAAACCTTAGCTCTACGGTGATCTTCAGCCTAATTCCTTGAATAACTTGTGTTTCAAGCTCATCCCTAAAATCACCGTTGTATGTCTAAAACCCTTTCTCAATGGGCGGGTGTCTGAAATCTAATCCAGCTTCATTCATGATAGATGGATCATAGACAATTTTATTCTTGTTTGAGAAGTTATTCATAATATGTGAATGAAGAAAAGGTGGAAGGAAATGGTATGCATGAAGATGGACCTCGCTAAGGCTTTTGACCGCATGTGCTATTCATTCATCTTGGACACACTGAATAAAATGGACTTCCATTTAAAATCCTCAACTTGATTATGAAAATCATCACCAGTGGCCACACATCTATTCTTTGGGAGGGCTGCCTTATGAAATCGTTCAAAGCTACTCAAGACGTCCCCCAGGGAGACCCTATCAACCCGTACATCTTTTCCCTCTACATGGACAGACTTAGTCAAGCCATCAAACATTCTATTTCTTGGAGTGAATGGCAGCCTATTCGCTCATCATGACATGGTACACCCTTGTCTCACATTCTCTTCGCCGATGATATTCTCCTAATGGCATAGGTGTCCAACAAGTAAGCCAATACAATCAACAAAATCTTGAAGGCCTTCACCCAAATATCTGGGCAGACAATCTCTAAAGAAAAATCTTGCTGCTTCTTCTCGCCTAACACTACTCACTCTAAAAACTCCTCTTTATGGAGAAAGCTTGGTATCCAGTGTACAAATGACCTGGGTCATTATCTTGGAGTCCCCATCTTGAATCATCGGGTTAACAAGACCACTCACACTACCATTAGCTCAACAATAAAAGAATGCATGACCAGTTGGTCCGCTCGTTAAATGTCGCTTGTTGGCCGGATAACCTTGGAAAAGTCGATGCTCCAAACCATACCAAGTTACACTATGTAATCTATGCAACTGTCTCCCACCCTTTGAGACAATATAAAGAAACATGTGAAGAATTTCATATGGCCGAGGGGCAGAGCTCACAAAAGTATGTTGCTAGTTTCATGGAATTTCATTACACTACCTAAGGAGGTCGATGGTCTGGGAATCAAGGATGCAAGAACTCAAAACACTTCTTTAATGATGAAAAATGTATGAAAATTTCTAAACAGACCTATCTCTCTATGGGTTCGTGTTATGTGTGAGAAGTACATACTAAAGGTGATCCTATAAACAAGCCTGGCTACTTTGTTTGGTCTTTCATAAGAAGAATATGATATCCATTAAAGAAGCATTATCGATTACCATCACCTCAGGCACATGTTCTAATGTGTGGACTAGCAAATGGCTACAAGGCTCATCCATCAAGGAGTTGGATCCTAACTTCACACCACCGTCTAATCTCACCGACGATAGAACTTGGGACTGGTTGCTTATTCATTGCTATATTCCCTAGCCTATCTAGCCATTAATCTTGTATACTCAACAACGAGATCCCATATAAGGAACAAACTCTTGGCAATGGCCGCTAAATCGTAATGGTGCGTTCTCATCCAAGACTTTCTACTTATGTCTACGAAAAAGCTCATACACACCCATTGATGGGGCATGGAAAGCTATATGGAAGATGCATCTCCTGACAAGATTTAAGATGTTACTCTGGCTTCTGCAGCATCGGGCCATCTTGACAAATGCTAAGAAATCTCATTGCCATATTCTGATAGATGACACTTGCCTAATATGTATGAATCTGTGGGATACTCTACTGCATTGCCTTCAAGATTTTTAATTCAATAAACATATATGGATAGCCTTAAGCGTAAGAGACTCCCTCCTCCATCTTGATGAAGATAGCTGGATCACTGAGATCATCTCCTCCAGAGGTGAAGATAAGCCTACCCAACTGCCCATAGTGGCCAGCTGGGCCATCTGGCTACATAGAACTGAGCTAGTCCATATGGGAAGGAACCATCCTGAAGTACATCACCTATCTGTCTTCAGGGTGAGAGAAACTACCATCCCAAATGACGCAAATTTACCGTGCGCAGAAATGCAAGTGAATGCGTCGAAGTAATACAGGCCTTTGTGAGGCCCGAGTCGAACTCAGGGATACGTGAAATTGTTGGAGACTCCTACTAACTACTCGCAATCAGCTAGACCGATTTAATAGTTGAGAGTTGTCGTTAAAATTAAAAGAAAACAAAAATAAAACAAAACAAAGAAATCGATTAAATGTTTAGTTTAATAAATTTAAGATGAGATCTTTAGGATTGCAGTTTTACCGCAGGTTTTCATTGTATTAAATTCTATACAATTACTCAATTTTATCTCTCTATCCGGGTAGTGGCCTGAAATCAGAATTGCCCACTGTCGTGGTACAATTCACTACCAATGTCTAGGTCGGTTCCACCGTCGTAGTAACCTATACCCTAAACTAGGTGCATTAAAAATGACCTCTCGATATCCACCATTAATCTTACACCACCTTGTTCAAGGGATTTGTCAATTAATGTAAATTCCGTCTCTTTTCAACCGTTAATTCTTCTTTCAAAGCAATTAAAGGCGTTAGATTATTATTATGGTGATCAAGCATAACAATATATTTGAGAAAACGAAATTATACCATGGATTTAAGAGATAAGATATGAATTATTATGATAAAATCATCATACAATGAATTCCCGGGCTACTCCCGATCCTAAAGACAAAGGGGATTAGCCCCACATGTTCATCTCAGAGTACAACGTGGAGTAGAAAAGGGAAACATGAAGAAAAACGTGATTGAGTGGTTAAACCCCTGAACGGAGAAGATCCAAACGATCCTTGGCGTGGAATACGCGTTCTCCCGCCTTTCAGTGGTGGAAATCGTCTTCTTCAGCGTCCGGATTGGCTGGGGCGTGCTCTCGGGCTCCGTCCTTCTCTCCACCTCTTCTCGGGATGTGTACAGTGGCTAATGACGTGATGATCCCCCCTTGGGAACCGTCATTAGGTATATTTCCCGAATTCGGTCGCCAATTAATCACAGCCGTCCGATTAAGATTAATCTGAAACAAACTCATATCTGACGGTGTCGATACCATCGACGTGGTTCGATGGTATCGACCTAGCGCGATATCGACAGTTCTTCTTTTCTTTCGTTTTGTGCCTGATGTCATCTCGATACCATCGACGTGGGTCGATGGTATCGGCGACCCTGTAGCGATAGTTTTGTCTTTTTGTGTCGTTGTAGCTCCACCAGTCGATAGTATCGACATTTTGGTCGATAGTATCGACTCAATTCTCGCCAGCAACCTGATGGTAGCTCGATACCATCGACATCCCTGTCGATAGTATCGACTTTCTTCTGGTCCTTGCGGTTGGCAACCTGTGGTCCGCCGATGGTATTGACCACCGTCGATGGTATCGACGGTAGCAAATACTTGTTTTTCCTGAAATTAACAGATGAAACCACATAAGTTCACACAAAACGTATTCTTTTGATAATTAATACTCAAAATTCTTGAAATAAGGAAAATTTGACATAAAGTAGTAGCATAGACCAAAGTGAATGAATTATGCAACATTAACCATGCAAATGACTAATAAATGCATAAAACACATATCAAACAAGTCTATAAATGCGACTCAAAATCATCGCATCAAACTCCCCTAAGATTGAACATTGCTCGCCCTCGAGCAACTAAACCTTAGAATAGAATAGCCAGAGTCAACTAAAGAACAAAGCATCACAACAAACATCCCATATGACTCCCACCAGACATTCACATATCGGCCCTCGCTAAGCACAAAATGATAATTACCCTGAAGGCGACAGTAATCATCCATAAAAGATGTTAACCTCCAACTAATGAACACTATCACATAAGGCAGTTAACATAATAAAATTCGCCGGTCCAGACTTAGTGCATCTTGTGATCTCCTATACTACGTTGCTCGCCCTAACTACCATCTACATGGAAGCAGTTCTCCTGATATTCACTAGTGAGGAGAAATTCATGGTGGCCTACCAATCCGAGCAACGGGTGGATGGAACGGGTGGCTCATGGAAGAAGTGGAAGCATTATACGATTTCAACATGCATAAAACAAAAAAATGCCCTAAATGATGCAAATGCACATGAAAAATGCCCTAATGCCTAAGATTGGGTGGAATGATGCATGCACTAACCATCCATCTCAAAACGAGATGGATATCTAATTAAGCTACATCATGTACTCACTCATCTTAAAATGCAGGTGAGATTATGTTCCTTTCTCCTTCTTATTCTAGTTGCTTCTAAATAACTTTTTTTTCCAGATTTTTTTCTTTTTTTCTTTCTTTTCAAACCCTTATATCCATAATTGACAATGAACACCTTATTGGGCTTATTTTCTCTGCATAACTTGAATATTTGCACTATTTAGAAGGTATGGAACAACTTAATTCACCATTAAAGAAGAAATGAGGTACATGATATACTCTATGCATAAAAGTATGAATGCAATTAAATGACACGCACCTAAGGGTAATGTGCATGTATACCTATTCTAAATTTTTTATTTCTCATTTTTCATGCAAAACATATGAAGAGTTGGAATGCAAGTCCTATCTACATGCCATGCAATAAAAAAAAAGTTAAAACCATACTTTACTTCCAAATCTTGGTGGATTGTGAAAAGCAATGAGGTGGACAGATCACAAGACTAATTGACTGAACCTTTGAAAAATATTATGTGTCCCTCCTTACTGACCTGTGTAGTAGTTAAGAGGTCTTTCTCTCTTACTTCAAATTAGAGTCTCATTATCATTTGGTCAGTTTAGGCTCAAACAACCAATTCCGTCCACTTTCATGAATCATTAGGAATGTATAGTTGTTATTTTATGTTTTAAAGTTGACAAAACCCATCATTTTCTAAGTCAAGTGATCAAGGTTAAACAACACTCAAGCTTGCGAACACTCAAAAATTTTTAGTTTCCCCTTAATTCCCGTGTACATGTAACTGAGATGACTCAAGATTAAAGACATCCACGATTACACTAGATAGAATGTGGATCCTACAAACAAACTATAATTGCAAGAAACAAATGACAAGAAACAAAAGCAATAAAACTAAAAACAGAGAAAATGAAAGATAGAGTTGTTCCAACACCCCCCCTAAGCTTGAATTTGACTATGGCCTCATAGTCAAAACAATCTTAAAGGTTGGAACAGAGATACCGCTTTACTCTTCAGGTGGAGGTGGGTACTGTGGAGCCGTAGGGTCCCAAGACGGATACTCCCCCTGGAAGCTCGGATCAAACTGGGCCCTAGGTGGAGGTTGTGGATAGCCTCCAAAGAAATTCTGGCTCCAATAGTGGTCATAAAAGGGCTGATGTTGCATCTCCATCCTTTGTAACCGATCATGAATTTGTTGTTGGTTGTCAAGGAGAAGATGCTCGTTCTCGAACATTGCCCTTTGATTGTCTAGTAGCCGGTTTGTAGTCTCTTGAATATCGGTGTATGTCGCAGTATGATGCTGCTGCATCTGCTGTATGTCATGTAGCATAGCATACATGCCCTGCATAGAATAGACATCCTCACTTGGCTGTGAGGGCGGTGGTGGTGGCGGAGGCTGCGAGGATGAAGATGCACCCAGATGCATGCGAGGACGCTTCCGTGGTGCCACTCGTGCCCGAAGAGGGGTGTAAGCCTCCTCTTCCTCTTCAGCCTCATCTTCATTGTTTTCATCGTCGTCGTTGTCGCCGTCTTCATCGGAGTCAGCAATGGCTATGATAGGCCATCGGAAGTGTTGCGCCCCTTCGATGTTGAAGAACGGATCGAGAAGCGAGCATTCTTGGTAAGCATGGTTGACGTGACAGTGTGCATACACCAAGCGATCTCAAAGAAGGATGAGGTTGGAGCGGTGCAGATGTTGCAAGTTCACCTTGCTCCTGTTGGAGAGAGGAGTAAGCTGCTGGAAATTCAACCCAAGGTAGGTGGCCAGCTTGGTGATAAGCCCGCCAAAGTGAATTGGAGCTTTCCGTGTACTCCTCTTCACCGCCAAAACGCTCTGCAGAAAGAAAGCGCCCCAGTTGCATTCTTGGCGCTTCAGGAGTTTGTACAAGAAAAATAGGTCTGTCTCCTGAAACTTGCTGAGAGCCAGATCTCCCCTAGCAAACAACGTAGAGCTGAGCATCCGGTGGAGTATCCGGACGAATGGATGCTCGAAATCAGCTACCGCAACATTATGGTAGCTCACTGACTTGCCCGGCGGCACCGTCACCAGCTCGGCGAAGATTGCATTGTAGTCTGTGCGGTTGTCCGGCCGCTGGTAGTCTGACCACGAATGATTCCAATTGAAGATCTTGTTGAACTGCCGGAGTGTAAGGGTGTAGTTGTTGTTATACAGCCGGAAAGACACCCGACCCTTGATCCACGCATGGTCGGTGTCTATGACGTCATTGGGTACGACGCAGACGTCCATCGACGTCATAAACTCAGCCACCAACTCCTTGTACGTAGGCCACTCGCTGAAGAACGGCTGGCCATCTGCATGAAACTCCAGCTCGTCAGGCCGTCTTCCCGTGTGTCGGGCATGTCCCTTCAGAACGTAGTTGAGGTTAGCTTCAAACCCCAAGTTGCAGATGGTGTCTCGTTCAACATAACGGGTCGGCTCAATCTTCCTCTTTAAGATCTCCTCGTATATCTTCTTGACCTCTGCGGATGGATGAATCAGCTGTGGGCGTGGAATCGACGCGGTAGGAGGTGGCACAAATTCTGGGATCTCCATCGGGTCGGCGCGTGACAATGATGCACCAGCAACATGCACCATGATCATGACAGAAAGAGGAATAGAGAGAGAGCTCGTTGGAGATCGGAGAAAGGAATCTCCGCTCGATGAAGAACTTGCTCGGTGTTGCTCATCGTAGGGCTTGGACAACTCTGGAATATGCTCGGCACAAGTGGAGGAAGATCACTCTGGAGTTGTGATGTCATCTGATGCAAATCCTCCTCATATATAGCCGTGGCCGGCGCTATTGTATGCCCGTCGATACCATCGACGTGAGTCGATGGTATCGACATGGGTAACATGATCTGTACCTCTACGAGTATCGACAGTTGCCGATGGTTGGATCTGCGGGGCCCGGATTGCTGACGCATCGATACTATTGACGCGGGTCGATGGTATCAACCCGTCCCCCGGATCAACTTCCTTGTTGCTGCGATCGCCGTTGATCTTCCCTCGCGGATTGTTGATGTGGCGCTTCGATACTATCGACGCGAGTCGATAGTATCGACTCTCTAATTAGGGAAAACCCTCGCAAGGCCCGACCACCACCTTCTTTGCATGAATGTGTCGATACCATCGACACGCCCGTCGATGGTATCGACTTTCCTGAGATGATTTGTTCTGAAAATCTCCAGAGATATCGATAGTATCAACACCCATGTCGATACCATCGACCTCTGCTTGCGATCTGCCTGTTGGTATGTCGATACCATCGATGCAGTGCGATTCCTGCAGTCGCCAACCTGTACCATGGTCGATACCATCGACACAAGGGTCGATGGTATCGACTCTGCCTCAGCCCTGCACATGTAGCAAACGATCACAGTATCTTTTTTACACTACAAACTAAGTTAAAACAAATCAAACTACGAATGCAAATGAACTAAACTAAAGTACCAATGGTTGGGTTGCCTCCCAACAAGCGCCCTTATTTAACATCTTAGGCTAGACGACTTGAAGCACATCATGTATCCGAAAGTGAAATGTGTTTGACCTCATTCACCTTCCTCGTGTAATCTTCACCAAAATATAGTTTCAACCTCTGTCCATTTACCAAAAATGTAGTCTCACCATCACGCACCATGATTGCACCATGTGGTTTGACCTCTTCTACCGTAAATGGTCCACTCCATCGGGATTTTAGCTTCCCAGGATGCAACTTCAGCCTCGAATTGAACAAAAGCACACGATCTCCTTTCTTGAAGGTGCGCATTTGAATGTGGCGATCATGGATCAACTTTTTGTGCTCCTTGTATATCCGAGAGTTCTCATATGCAGTCATTCGCAGCTCATCTAATTCATTTAATTCAAGTAATCTCTTCTTCCCCGCTTCATCATAACTCAAGTTGAGTTTTCTCAGCTCCCAATGTGCTTTGTGCTCTAACTCCATTGGTAAGTGACAATCCCGACCATACACCAACCTAAAAGGCATGGTGCCTATAGGTGTCTTGTATGCCATCCTATATGCCCACAATGCATCCTGTAGTAAGGCACTCTAATTCTTCCTCGTGGAAGCCACTGTACGCTCCAAGATCTTATTAATTTTGCGATTGGAGACCTCCACTTGTCCTTGAGTTTGCAGGTGATACGGGGTACCAATGTTATGTTTGACCCCATATTTCCTCAATAATGTTGAGAATTTTTTATTCCTAAAGTGCGTACCCCCATCACTAATGATCATTCGGGGCACTCCAAACCTACAGAAGATATTTTCCTTAACGAACCTGCATACTACAGTAGAATCATTAGTCCTTGTGGGTATTGCTTCTACCCACTTCGACACATAATCAACAGCTAAAAGGATATATAAATTTGAATTTGAGGACACAAAGGGTCCCATGAAATCAATACCCCATAAATCAAATACCTCAACCTCTTGGAAAACATTTAGGGGCATCTCTTATCTCTTTGAAATGTTACCCACCCTTTGACAGGAATCACATTGTCTCACGAACTCATAGGCGTCTCTAAACAAGGTAGGCCAATATAGGCCACTTTCCAGTACTTTGGCTTCTGTACGAGAGCTCGCATGGTGTCCGCCCATAGGTAGAGTGTGGTAATGGTGAAGAACACTCTCGTATTCCACCTCAGGTACACAGCTGCGTAGGACACCATCCCTGCATTGCTTCAAAAGAATAGGGTCATCCCAAAAATAATATCGTAGAGAATGGAAAAATTTCTTCTTCTCTTGATACGTCCAATCTTCCGGGATGATCCTGCAAGCAAGATAATTCACGATATATGAAAACCACGGATCTTTAGAGTTGACTTTCAAAAGTTGTTCATCTGGGAATGTCTCGGTAATGGGTATGTGTAAAGACCAAGTCTCTACTAAAAACATGATAAACAAAAACACCAAAAGTATGGCAGCGGAAGAATTAAATCTTGACATTATTCTAAATGTATAAAGAGTACATTATAAAATTTCCCCAAATGGGAGTACAACTTTATACAAACAACTAGGATCTAGGTAGAGGAAGACTTAACTAATGCAACATTGTCTCCAAACAAACTACTTAAAACATAAAAGCAACTATGATCATAAACTATATGTTCTTCATCTTTCTTCTCCTATCCTTAGCCTTGGGTTCACCAAGCTTCCATGCGCACTCTGATCCCTAACCTGGATGGTTGGGGTCATCCAGCAAGAGAAAGATAAACAAGGTATGTGTTAATAAAAAGGAATAGGACAATTAATAATAAAAAGCTTTGCAATATAAAAGATTCTCCACAAGAAGTGATTTCAAAGGAAATGAGACAAATATATGAATATGAGAGAGAGAAACTGCCACATTTAAATATCAACAATTATCACATTTGCATGAATATAAATTATGACTCAACGTCCTCTCAATGTAGGGTGAGGCACCTACCGGACCTCACCAATGGCAGGGGGACTAAAACCCCAGTGCCTAAAAGGTGGCAGGGGGAATAAAACCCCAGTGCCTAATATATAAAATGGCAGGGGGACTAAAACCCCAGTGCCCGGCAGGAGGACTAAAACCTCAGTGCCCTGTGGGTGGTTTGTACTCATGTACACTACATTGTCAATTGGCCAATAACTATATCATGCATAAACATTCACTTGGCAGCATAGTGAAAAGCAACAATAAGATGCAACAAGCATTGGGAATAAAACCCAAATAAATAATCTCAATCATCATTGCCATCATAGGCAACATCATTATACAAGAATTCCGAGAATAGTCAATGAGCATCAACAATATATAATGTTCCAAATCATTCCAAAAGAATGAGCCACATAGTAAATGACAAGATTAAGGAATTACATTCAAATGAGCCACAAGAACAACCACAATATGTATAAGATTTCCAAGTATTTCAAAAGATGAGCCAACAACAAGATTAGAGCATTTCCAAGTAAAGGAGGCAAAATATGAAGAAGAATGATTCACATGATACCAATGATTAAGACACAAAGGCATAAGCTAAGTAAAGAGCCAATAAATGTAAATAGAAGGAATACAAGGCTAGCACAAGTATAAATTGAGGGGTTGGATAAAAACCCAACTGAATGATTAGGATTGTTTGCACATTATATATTCCACACATTCATCATAGATGTCACATGTATAAAATAAGCCTCACATACATAAATAGGTGCCACATACAAAAATAGGTTTTCACATACCTTAGATATAAACATTACCATCTTATCCACCAAACAGATAGCAAACCATCCATATATCCTAGTTACATCATAACACATGTATTAATATATATAAAGACATAAACATAGGAAAAACCCTAATTTTACAAAACTACGATTTAGAGTTCAAAACCAAGTCCAAACGATTACTCATAATCTCCTGATTAAGAAAACATATCTTATTATATAAAACAGAGTTAAAATGAATTAATTATGTATTTTAAAACAATTACATATTAAAAATGCCATTCAAAGTAAACTTCGGAAAATCCTTGAGAATCAGGTCTCAAAAACCACAAAATCAAATTCTACGTTAAAAATCCTTTCCATCGACTATTTATTCGTATTTTTCTGACAACCGAGTGATTTACTATGAATTAAACAAAATGGACCAATCAGAATAATTAAAATACCATTGGGAAACAGATGACCGATATGCCCCTCGCGTTAAAGCAGCAAGGATGGGGCGTGCGAGGGTAAAACCGTAAAAATCCTGAGCGTCTTCTTCTTCCTCACGAGCCAGCCATGGCCGTGAGAGAGCAACTTGCCCATTTGGGCGTTTCCACGTTTCTTAACCAAAATCGTCGTGCAGGTACTCGAAACGAAGGTATTCGAACGAGGAACTCACCTAGCCAGTTGATTTCGATGCACAAGCATCCTAGAAGATGGGAGGAGCTCCGCAAGGTCTGCTGCAAAATCTCCACGTCGGCGGCCAAATGTACGTCCGTAGGCGAAATCGATGGTTTAGGCGAGTTTCTTAGGGTCCGACGAAGGCGTGAAGGTAGTTATTTATAGTCAAGGTGTTGTATGGATGCGTTTCGAAGGAGGCCATGAGAGAGCTCGACCGGCGGCCCCAGCCGTTCGGGCTATGCTGCATCTCTCTAGTCGAGTGAGAGCTCAAACGGTTCGGGAGCTCACCACGATCACGTGGGTGAAGAAAAATCTAGAAACGACGGAGAATCGAGGGAGAAAGGTGGAGACGAAGCGAGTTGTGGCTGCTCGTTGCTCCTACAGTTAGCCGGAGGTAGGAGATGAAGAGTCGACCCTTGGATCGGATCCACGTCCATCTTGGACCGTTGGATCGTGGCCCACGATGGGCCTGTGCGCGTGACAGCTAAACTTAGGCTTAAATGATGCAAATGAATGATATATCGATTGATATTAAGTCACACTATATTAAAAACTTGTTAAATACATTTGGAAGGTCAAATGAACTCCAAATGACCCCAAATTTTAACCCTAGGTTGCTAATGACGTCTAGATTCATGCTATAGTATTAGATTTGCGTTTTACCCAACCTTTGGCATCCAAATAATTATTTTTATCATTAAAGCATATTTTAATATAATGTTAGAGAAATAAATTATTTGTTGCTTTTATAAGCAACCCTTGGTTCCCAAATTCGAGATTTGGAGTCCAAGAGTCCTCCACTCACTTATTACATATATTTTCAGTCTTAATTAGTCCATAATATGAGTGAGGTGTGAAGATGAGTTATTTATTCACCATTTTAATTTACACTTTATTAAAAGTATATAAAATCATTTTGAGGGGTCAAATGAATTCCAAAAATCACCAAATTTGGATCACATGCTCATATTAACATTTAGAACGATTCTATATAATTAGATTCTCGTTTAAAGCATAATAAGGCCCTTAATAAATACATAGATCATAAAAGAGTATAATAACACATTAAAATCAAGGAATTATATGAAAAAGCTATTAATGAGAAACATGTGAGTAAACTCGAGATATAAAACATATTAGGATACAAATACTCATTACTTAACAAAATAACATATTATTATGAACTAAAATCATATTTCGAGGAGAGAGAAACAATTAAGGTTAATATACACATATATGAACTCAAATACACATTATTAATAATATATTTATCCAAAAAGCTCCAAATAAATATAATCTACTCTATTATCCCATTAAGGAACAAATTACATAATTAACCCTAACTTATCACCTAATGTGGGTTATTTGTGCAAACACCCCTCAATTTACATAAAAGAGGGTAAATGGTGATTTCAACATCAAATTGTGCTCAAATTGCACAAGGAGTCCAAGAATGATCCGAAAGTATGTGGAATTTATGGAAAAGGTCCAAATGGACTAAAAGTCAAAGAAAAGCTTAGAAGTGGGTAAATTGCAGGGAAGACCCTGAGATTCAGTATGTTACAGTATGTGTAAATCTTTTTCATCTACCCTCTCTAACCTAGACAAATGATCCGCTACAACATTTTCAATCCCCGCCTTGTCTTTGATTTCGATATCAAATTCTTGTAAGAGCAAGATCCACATAATCAATCTAGGTTTGGCATCTTTTTTCTCCATCAAATATTTAATAGCGGCATGGTCAGTCCAAACTATGACTTTCGATCCAACTAAATATTGCCGAAATTTTTCAAAAGAGAAAACAATGGCAAGCAATTCTTTTTCAGTAGTCGTGTAATTTAGTTGGGCATCATTCAAAGTCTTAGAGGCATAAAATATCACTGCGGGTTTATTGTCCACCCGCTGTCCCAACACAGCTCCTACAGCGAAATCAGATGCATCACACATGAGTTCAAACGACTTAGTCCAATCCGGTGTTTGAACAACCGGTGTGGAAATCAATTTCTCCTTCAGCACGTTGAACGTGTGTAAACATTTGTCACTAAAATAAAAAATGGCATCCTTTTCGAGAAGCTCGGATAAAGGTTTGGCAATTTTTGAAAAATCTTTTATGAAACGACGATAAAATCTGGCGTGACCTAAGAAACTTATTACCCCTTTGACCGAATTTGGTGGGGGCAATTTGGAAATTACTTCAATTTTTACCGAATCTACCTCCAAACCTTTGCTAGACACTTTATGTCCTAGCACTATCCCCTCACTCACCATCATATGACATTTCTCCCAGTTGAGGACCAAATGTGTGTCCTCACATCTTTGTAACACCTTATCCAAATTATAAAAGCATTCATCAAAGGAAGCACCATAAACTGAAAAATCATCCATAAAGACCTCTAGACATCGTTCTACCATATCAGAAAAAATGGTGAGCATACAACGCTGAAAAGTCACTGGTGCATTGCATAATCCAAAGGGCATGCAGCGATATGCAAAAGTTCCATATGGACAAGTGAAAGTAGATTTATCTTGATCCTTAGGATCAATCGAAATCCGATTGTACCCCAAATACCCATCCAGAAAACAGAAATGAGATCGGCCGACTAAACGCTCTAGAATTTGATCAATAAATGGGAGAGGAAAGTGATCCTTTAGCGTAGAGGCATGAAGTCGTCGGTAATCTATACAAACTCGCCACCCGGTTACCAAGCGGGTGGTGACAGGTTCATTTAAAAGATTGTGAGTAACAGTTAGTCCCCCCTTCTTAGGGACTACCTGCGTGGGACTTACCCATGTCGAGTCTGAAATCGCATAGATGATACCTGTGGAGAGAAGCTTAATCACCTCTTTCTTCACAACCTCCATCATGCTCGGATTCAGCCGACGTTGCGGTTGAATAACCGGCTTGGCTCCCTCCTCAAGCCGAATCTTATGCTGGCACAAAGTAGGGGAAATCCCCTTGATATCTGCAACAGACCACCCGAAAGCTCCCCGGTGGTTCTTCAACACTATCAACAACTGGTCCTCCTCTTCAGCACTCAGATAAGCAGAAATAATCACCGGCAACTTTTCTTCCTCAGCTAGAAAGGTGTACTTGAGGTGCGGTGGCAGTAGCTTCAACTCCAATTCCGGCGGGCTGATCAAGGATGATTGAAGGGTGGGGGAAGTTTGCCTAAATCTTCATAATACCTCGCATAGAAGCATGGAAGCATCTGAAGCATCTTGACACACTCCTTGAGTGATTTGCTTCTCATCCAATCATGAGTGATATTGACTAAACAAGCCTCCCGTGGTAATTATGCATATGCATCAAAAACTAAATTGGCTATAGCATCATCCTCCGTAGAGGGAGGAATGTCCTCATCCTCATCATTCGGGAACCCTACAGCCTTGCAAAGGGATACCACTTTGGTCTGCTCCATGATGTCTACAGCCAAAGTCCCTTTGTCCACCTTGGTCATTACATGAGCCATATCTAGAAATGGCTTCCCTAGACAAAGTGAGATGTTATTATCAAAATGTTTTACAATGTGGCATTGCTCCTTGGATTTAGGTGAAGTGGCGATGGAAGGCATGACCATCTCAAATCGTTCATCGGCTATACCCAAGGTCAACCGACCTCTCCCCATCTCAAGTATCATGTCGACTGTAGCTTGGAAGGGTCGTCCGAGCAGTAGCTCATTGCCTTGTTCATCTTGCTTCTCCATGATGACAAAATCTACTGGAAATACAAATCGATCCACTTTCACTAACACATCTTCACAAATCCCATATGGGTTTACCACTGAATTGTCCGCCAATTGGATTGTCATGTTGCTTGGCCGTGACTCCTTTAATCCCAGCTTCTGGAATGTAGAAAGGGGCATCAAGTTAATGCTCGCCCCTGAGTCACATAGTGCTTCACCAAATTTGACTTTCCCGATGTAGCATGAAATGTTGAAATAGCCCGGATCTTGCCTCTTTGGTGGTAATGTACCCATGATGAAGGCACTCACCTGCTCCTTAAGCACAAAAACCTCTGTATCTGGAATTTTCCTCTTCTTGGTGATGATGTCTTTCAGAAATTTCCTGTAAGAAGGGATTTTCTCAATAGCTTACAATAAAGGGATGTTGACTGAAAGCTTTCTAAAACTGTCTAAGAACTTTTTAAATTGGGCATCTACCTTCCTTGCCTTAGCACTGTTTGGATAAGGGACCGGCACAACCTGTGCCCTTTGATGCGGTGGCACATAGGGTGTCCTTTTCTGAGGCTCCTCCTCCTCTGCAATAGGATTGTCAGTAGCATCTGCTGCTATGTCCTCAACTGATTCTGTGACCGGTATGGGCATCTCCTCAGTGGCCTCACCTTCAATTTCTGCTTGGGGTTTTCTTAGTTCATCGGCTCTGGGATTTAATAGTTTCTTGCCACTTCTTAGCAAGATGGCCTTCGCTTGCTGGTTTCCTCCTGGAACATTAGTATTACCTGGAAAACCTGGATGCGCCGGCTTCTTCAAATTGGCTATCTCTGCTGCCATTTGTGCCATGGATGTCTCTATTGTCCTCATTTGAGCCCCATGGCTCTGCAGTGTCTACCCAAATTGGTTCATAAACTCCCCTTGTTATTTTATTTGCTGGCCAAAAGTAGTCATGAGTTCTTGATTTTGCTTCATCACTTGATTGAGCAGCTATGTGCTCTTATCCTCTGCTACTGGCTGGGGTTTAGCATCCGGGTCTTACAAGAAGTTGTTTGGATCCTTCCAGGAGGACTTCTTGTCTTTCCTCCATGAATAGTCATTATTCCTGTAGCCTTGATGCTGCCTCATGAATTTAACTTGAGCCTCATCCTCAGACTCAGTATCCTCCTTTGCAAGCAGTTTCTTTGCGAGAAGATCCATCTTCTCATTCAGCTCCTTTATTGCTTTAGATTCACCCGCCACTCGCACCTGCTCCACGGCACCTCTTTCGCCCCATGATTGCTTTTCGTCCATGTTCTTTAGGATTTCCCAACACCTAGTGTCCGTGTTATTCAAGAAAAATCCTGAGCTGGCTGAATCGAGGTTGCTTCTATCATGCTCGGAGAGAGAAAAATAGAAGATCTTGACATGTGTCTCCTTGTCAAGCCCGTGATGCGGGAACTGCCTAAGCATAATCTGAAACCTTTCCCAGGTCTCGGAATAGGTCTCTCCTGCTTGTTGGGTGAAGTTGTGGATCTTTTTGATCATGTCATTGGTCTTCTCGGGTGGAAAGAACCTCTCGAAGAAAACCTCCACCATGTGGTCCCAAGACTCCACATATTCATCGTCCAAGTTGTGTAGCCATTCTCGCGCGTTTCCCGCTAAAGAACTCAGGAAGAGCTTCAAGTAGAGCACATATTGTGGAAATCTGTCGATTTTTATCATATCACAATTCTCCACAAATTGACTTATGTGCGCGACGGGGTCTTCATTTTTTAGCCCATCGAAAGCATTAGACTTCACCAAGTTGATTAAAGCCAGATAAATCTTGTATGTCGGAATATTAACCGCTTGCTTCTTGTTCGGCTCCTTGGAAGCGGATGAGGAAGAAGCCTTGATCTTCTCCCATATTGTCTGTGGCTCGTCCATATTTTCTTGTTCGGGTTCAGAAAGTATATCCTCCATATGGTCTTGATTATACTCGCCTTCGTCTTCTGGTCCCAGCAGCGGAACCTCTGGTGTGTGCCTCGTGTAGTCTGTACTACGTGTTTGCACCATGCACAGTACCTGCAAATAGAGAAATCAAATTTCAGTACAGTGCTTGACAATTGCAAATATTTAGAAAATAGATTATAAATTTTTGTAATGATAAAAAAAATAAAAATGTGGCCTAGAGTGGCCGCTTGCAGCACTCGAAGTGCCAACAATTTGCCGTATCCCCGGCAACGGCGCCAAAAACTTGACGCAAATTTATCGTGCGCAGAAACGCAAGTGAAAACGTCGAAGTAATACAGGCCTTTGTGAGGCCCGAGTCAAACTCAGGGATACGTGAAATTGTCGGAGACTCCTACTAACTACTCGCAATCAGCTAGACCGATTTAATAGTTGAGAGTTGTTGTTAAAATTAAAAGAAAACAAAAATAAAACAAAACAAAGCAATTGATTAAATGTTTGGTTTAATCAATTTAAGATGAGATCTTCAGGATTGCGGTTTCACCGCGGGTTTTCATTGTATTAAATTCTATACAATTACTCAATTTTATCTCTCTATCTGAGTAGTGGCCTGAAATTAGAATTGCCACTGTCGTAGTACAATTTACTACCTATGTCTAGGTCGGTTCCACCGTCGTAGTAACCTATACCCTAAACTAGGTGCATTAAAAACGACCTCTCTGTATCCACCATTAATCTTACACCACCTTGTTCAAGGGATTTGTCAATTAATGTAAATTCCATCTCTTTTCAACCGTTAATTCTTCTTTCAAAGCAATTAAAGGCATTAGATTATTATTATGGTGATCAAGCATAACAATATATTTGAGAAAATGAAATTATACCACGGATTTAAGAGATAAGATATGAATTATTATGATAAAATCATCATACAATGAATTCTCGGGCTACTCCTGGTCCCAAAGACAAAGGGGATTAGCCCTGCATGGTCATCTCAGAGTACAACGTGGAGTAGAAAAAGGGAAACATGAAGAAAAACGTGATTGAGTGGTTAAACCCCTGAACGGAGAAGATCCAAATGATCCTTGGTGTGGAATACACGTTCTCTCGCCTTTCGGTGGTGGAAATCATCTTCTTCAGCGTCCGGATCGGCTGGGGCATGCTCTCGGGCTCCATCCTTCTCTCCACCTCTTCTCAGGATGTGTGCAACGGCTAATGATGTGATGATCCCCCTTGGGCGCCGTCATTAGGTATATTTCCCGAATTAGGTCGCCAATTAATCACAGTCGTTCGATTAAGATTAATCTGAAACAAACTCATATCTGACGGTGTCGATACCATCAACGCGGGCCGATGGTATCGACCTAGCGCGATATCGGCAGTTCTTCTTTTCTTTTGTTTTGCGCCTGATGTCATCTCAATACCATCGACGAGGGTCGATGGTACCGACGAACGTGTAGCGACGATTTTGTCTTTTTGTGTCGATGTAGCTCCACCAGTCGATAGTATCGACATTTTGGTCGATAGTATCGACTCACTTCTCGCCAGCAACCTGATGGTAGCTCGATATCATCGACATCCCTGTCGATAGTATCGACTTTCATCTGGTCCTTGCGGCTGGCAACCTGTGGTCTGGTCGATGGTATTGACCACCGTCGATGGTATCGACGGTAGTAAATACTTGTTTTTCCTGAAATTAACACACGAAACCACATAAGTTCACACAAAACATATTCTTTTGATAATTAATACTCAAAATGCTTGAAATAGGGAAAATTTGACATAAAGAAGTAGCATAGACCAAAGTGAATGAATTATGCAACATTAACCATGAAAATGACTAATAAATGCATAAAACACATATCAAACAAGTCTATAAATGCGACTCAAAATCATTGCATCACCAAACCTCCCAAGGCAAGTCATGAGATGCCCACCTACGATTCGAACTTCAGCAAGGCCCCCGAGCAACCACCATATCTTCATGTTTGTTGACACCTCATATAAGCCAAAATCCTCCTATGCAGGACTTCATGTACAAGTCGTTACATCAACATCATAGATTCTTACTGGGCTACAGTTCACCCAGCCATGCCAACTCGATGCTAGAAGTAGAAATCCAAGGTATAGTGAGTGCTTTGGTGCTTTGCAAAATTATGGGATGGAACTCTCTGACCATCATGTCAGACGTAACCGTGGTGATACATACCATTGTCGAGGTTCCTCCCTTAACACACAAGTTTTCCCCTTACCTCAGGCTTATGAAAAACTCAGTGATGAAGTGGGAAAGCCACACCTCTCCTTCATCCCAAAATCCCACAATTATATTGCAGATAGCATTGCTATATTCTCAATGAATGCAAATTCTAGTTTAATGTTTTCATCAAATAAACCTCCTTGGCTTATTTAGGACACTGATGTATGCTTCTCTAATCTTTGGCCTGTAGTGGAGAATGGGATGAATGAAAACTAAATCTCTACATTTACAAAAAAACGTTTATCCAATGTTGATAGGGTGCCCTTCCATAATGCACATAAGGATATGGAGGTCTTAGTGCATATACTTCTAGTTTTAGACAGTGCGATTATCTTTAGATGATACACCATAGGGTTGAATGAACATTTTTGGCCTTGGAGGAGCTCGATTTGTGTCATTATTGTCATGTAAGTTTGGCCCAAACTTTATTGGTGTCAAATCCTAATTCTTATTTTTCTATACAACATGAATTTTCAGATTCTATTGTTCGTAATATGTCCTAAGAGATGGTCACATGATGATCCTAATGGTACATTGTGTAATTTATTTGAACATTCATAAAGGCAATTCCAATTATTATATTTAAATCAACATGAAATAATGACTAAATATAATAATGTCATAAGAATGTATGACACAATGGCGTACGATTTTGAGTTGAGGAGATGATCATGATATCATGTGTATGGTAAGAGTATTCATTTTAGTCTAGGTCTCTACTTAGATGTTATTGTGGAAATTAGGATGAAAATAGTACAGTAAGACTAGTATGTGTTTTGACTGATGAGCATGTCTAATTAGTCATGATATTAGATA
Organism: Alisma plantago-aquatica; assembly: GCA_963693085.1. Lineage (NCBI taxonomy): Eukaryota > Viridiplantae > Streptophyta > Magnoliopsida > Alismatales > Alismataceae > Alisma > Alisma plantago-aquatica. Next base: position 1,069,510,801 of record OY856410.1, read on the forward strand.
TAAATTAAACATGTATGTGCTTCTTATGAACAAGTTTATTGGACAAATACAACTTAAATATGATACATGGAAGCCATGAATGGAAGTCGGAATCATATTTCAATGTGATAATGGTGATTGTGGTCCTTAGACTTGAAGTTACTACAACTATCACATGTGGTTCAATGTACTTTAACACTACCCAACATGACCTTGAATAAGAGTTCCCATACATGTAGTTCTGAGGTGCATTGTGACATATATGGAATATTGCAAGTGATGTAGATGGAATTTTTCCCTCCAATTGTGGTGATGTTCTGACCACATGATGAATAAGACTATGAAATGGATGTCCATGGTCATGTGATTTAATATATGGTATCGAGCTCATATATTTCTCAAATAGTCTACTCTGATCAAGGAACAAAGATTTAACATTAAGAGGATCATTTCCATGCCTCAAATTTATCTAGATATTTAAGACAAATGGATTATATGATGAATATAACACTGGTCACAATACACTGTTGCTTTTCAACTTCTCCAATTACTAAGGTAGTAATGATATGATTACTAATCATTGTCTATGAAGTCTATATGATTACAAACATCACTACCAATGTAATATAGAGCCTATAGGGTCACACTCATAGGATGCATAGGGAAAAGGAGTATAGTCATGGATAGAAGATTCATTTGTTACTAAAAGGTTTAGGTGATCAATTAGATTATTTATGGAATAACTAGAAGGCATTCAGCTGACTGTAAAGTCTAGTTACTAGAATGGATAGACCATTTGATCAACTGGAAGATCCAATTGATTTATTCGGTCGAGATCTGACCAATTCGGTCATTGGGTAGTCCAATCCCCTTACTAGACTAGTTCAATGAATCAGACAACTTGGTAGTCCATTCTTCTGAGTGGTCTCGATCATTGAATCGGTTAATCAGATCCAAAATGTTCTGACCCAGACCAGTCTCCTGAATGGAAAGATGTCTTGATTGGGCCACTAAAAAGCATCCCATTGCCTTTTGATATCCAATGGTTTATTATAAGCCCTATTTCCTTTCCTCTCATATATAAAGGGGATGATAACCAAGTTTCTTATTACACCAATGGACATGTGAACCCTAGCCGTCATCACTCATAAGGAGAGAGAGAAGGATATATTTTGCAATGCTAGCACATTGTCAATGGAAAGGTTGCTCCTTGCCATCCAACTCTTATAGTGAGACATGGAGTTCATGTTTTTTGCCTGCGTTATGTAGAGACATTTTTGTCTAATGACTGCTTTAATGGACATGTTCTTCACATCTATATTTCTTGTGAGCACTGTCATCGGATTTACTCCACTACAAGGTGTGTCCTACATCCCTTCATTCTTTATATATTGTTGTAAACAAGATCTGCTAGTGAAAATGTGGAATATTATTGAATATAATTTTCTTCATTTGTGTTTGTCGCCTCCATTATTCTCAATGACCATAATTTCTTTGTCATAACATGATATCTCATTCAATGTCTTCTTAGTGATAGTGGTATGTGTTCAAAAGGCTGTCTTGGAGTTTGTAACAACTTCCACATTCCTTTCTCTAAGCTTTCTTCATAGGAACCTTGATGAGGAAATATATGAATTCTCTTGTTTTCTCTATATAAGATAGTGACATGTTGAAACATATGTTTAAGATAGTAGATCCTTCTAGAATAGGTTGTATGTGATTTAAAATACCAAGTTGTCATACAATATCCTCATCAACAAGACATATGGATTCAAATGTTTTTGCTACCATTGTGTTGTATGTAGTCAGATGAGCATTGTTTCTAGCTTGGAAATAACCATGATGGAGTTCCTAGGTAAGTAGGGCACTTCTTATTATTTTCCGGCAGGTTGAGAAATAGTATGGACCATGGCTTGCTCAATCCTTGGACTCTTAGTAGGATTTCTATTCAGAGGTCCCTCATAACATGCTTCCATCCTTTGGGTGTTATTGACATTTGTAGCCTCATAATCACACCCATCATACATGGAGTATTTTACTCTTCTTTTTGGTGTTGTCGCATCTTGGGAAGTATGGAGTCTTCCTCCAAAGAGACCAGGTAAATTTTGATTCGAATCCATTTTAAAGAGTTGTTTCAAAAGAAAGTGTTGGATTAGTTAATTCTATTGATCATTTTTATAAGAAAATACTTTGGAGGTCAATATCCCAATAGATATTTAGAAAATGATCAATCATAATATAAATGGATGAAGAGTGTAATGGAACTTGATCAATATTGGATTATCGGTCAAGCAAACGATTGACATGAAACACCTAGACAATTGTGAGGTGCTTTATAGTTTACTCGTTAGCTTGGTAAGATGATGTTCGAGCAAGGATGCTCAATCACCTAGTATGTTATGTCTCTAGGTATTTTCTCACCTTGAGAAGGTTAAACAATAGAAAATGGTCGACCAAAACATGTTTCAGTGTTGGTCGACTAAAACAAGATGCACTCAATGAGAGGTTCTCTATAAGATCCTTGCATGATCAATCAAGTGAAAATCCTCGACCAATGTGGTTGATTATGATAGGTTGATTGGTTAATGAGTATTAATTTGAAAGGGGCATGACTTAATAGAGCATTTATGCTTTACCTTAGCTTCAAAAATTGATCAAGAAAACTCTATGACCAATCAGGTGTAGAGATCGATCACAATTGTGATAGATTAGGATTTCAAGTAGTTGGATCAATCAAAAAAATTGATTGTCTTTAGTTGGTCAATTACTCTAGTGTAGGAGAAGATAAGTGTTCACTCTCCACTAAATGAACCTGAACGCATAAACTATGGAAGTGGTTCTCCTTTTCCATCTATAGTCAAAGTGGGTGAGGGGAGGTGTCTACAAATGGGTGACATGTACACAATCAAGGTGGTTGCTCAATGGCTTATGTGTTGTTTGCTCAGCACACGATGCTTAATATAATGTGGTCGCTAAGGGTAGTCGACTATGTTGCTTGGTAGTTGAAAATGCTCATCCATTGTTGATCAAGATTAAGGGTCGATGTACTTGATCAAGTTTGATCGATTTGACTGATCAATCGAGTATTGTCCTAATGTCAATTGAAAGTAGGGTAGAAAGGAAAATAACCTAGAAAATAGAATTTAATACTAATGGAAATGCTAAAACAATAAGTAGAGAATGGGTTTCCCCTCAAGAAGTGCTAATTTAAGGTTGATTATCTTGACCATCCAATTTAGTTATTCACCAGGTTGTCGCTCATAGAGCTCTATGTCATAATTCCTTCTAAAATATTCATCCTCATAGTAATTCTTCAACCATTGTCCACTTATTGAAAACATGACAAATTTGTTGTTGTGATTTTCCATTATTCTTGATGGGTATATTTTAACAATTGTGGATGGTCCATGCCAATGAGATCTTAGTTTCCTAGTGAATAGTCAGATTGTAAACTAGTAAAGCATAACCTTGTCCCATTACAGATATCATTATGCTTCATATGGGATCATGCCATAACTTGGTCCATTCTTTGAATATTATAGAGTTTTGATATGAATATGTAAAAAATTCTTCTAGTTACAGTAGTTGCAAGAACATCTTCTCTCCTAAAAATTGGGGGTCTATGTTGATATTTTTCATGCCGAAATGCATTCTACTTGATATCTAGTGGAAAATGGCATGATTTTCCATAGATCAAAAGATAGGAGGTTGGAACTATAGGTCCTTTAAAAGTTGTGTGATATGTCAAAAGAGCATCATTTAGTTTGGTTGACCTATCTTTTCTATTTTTTTAGCAGTCTTCTCCAAAATTTTCTTAATTTGGAAATTTGATACTTTGAATTTCCCAAATGTCCATGGGTGGTAAGGTTTATAATCCTTGTTCCTCACCTTATATTTTTTTAATAAATTCTCAAACTATCATTCAACAACACGAGGGCCATGATTTCTTACTACAATTTTTGGTATACTAAATCCGGGAAAGACAATTTTACTAAACATGTCATTACACTCTTTTAATCATAGTTGGGTGAAGCCAATGCTTTGACGCATTTATGAACATAGTCTTTTTCAATGAGTATATATGATTTTCAAAAGAGGAATGGAGTGATCCCATATAATCAATTCCCTAAATGTTGAATTTTTCTACATCTATCCAGTTAGTGAGAGGCATTTCATCATGTTTAGAGATATTTCCCTCTCACTGACATTCATAATGGGCTTTGGTGTAGGATTGAGTATATTTGAAGATTGATGTCTAGTAAAACCTGGAGTGAAATACCATTGACATAGTCTTGTCTATCCCAAAATGTTCTCCACAAAGATTTGCATGGTATTTTTCTAGGATAGTGGAACTTCTTCTTCAGGGACCCAAACTCAATATAGATTGTCTATGCACTTTCAAAAATGAAGTGGGTCAACCCAACAATCATTCTTCATATCAACAACATGGTTCTTCTTTTGGTTGTAGGTAATATCCGATAGGAGCTATTGAAATGCTAGGTAGTTGTAGAAGTTGGAAAACTACATTGGGACCAAGTTGATAGAGCATACTTCTACTAATGATTTATCTCCAAAAGAATCTTTGATGGGTAGGGATCATCATATTGTAGATAGATGGTTGGATACCACATTTTATGTGACTTTCTTGTTCATCATCTTATGATCCAAGTCTTGAAGAAAGAGTTCCCACTTTAATAGTTGATTCTTCTTATCTTTCTTCCGTATGAGAAAATTTTGTTACTTCATGATCTGCATACACCATGGCCTTCTCTCCGAGAAGATACAAGCACAATTTGTCAAGGGTGTATATAATCATAACTTTTCAATGTTTGTTTTGTTTATTTGTTATCCATCTAGAGCTTTTCTTGTCTAGTTTATTATGTGGTCTTCTCTATCCTATTACTGACCCATAACCACTCTAATAGCATAATCACTAGAATCACAAATTAATTCAAAAGGGAGATCCTAGTCTGGGACCTGTATGATAGGTGATAATGTCAAGGAATTCTTTAGATTGTGTAGAACTTTGAGGCATTCATCATCAAATACGAACATCGTGTCTTTAACTAAAAATTTGATAGTTGCTTTAATATCTATTATGGCCAAGAAAGATTCATATTGACTAGATTGATAAGGGTGGAGGTAATTTAGAAATATTCTCAATTTTACTTTTGCTTACTTTGATGTCATCCTCAGAAAATTTATGCCCTATTATGATCCCTTCTCATACCATGAAGTGGAACTTCTTCCAAGATAGAAACCAACTAGTCTTTTCACACCTTTTTAGGACTAGTAATTGTTTTCCAAAATGATCATTGAAAAGTGATCCATAGACTAAATCATCCATGATTACTACCGTAACTTCTTTGATGAAGTCAACAAAAATGTAAAACATACATCATTTGAAGGTGACTGGGGCAATGCACAACCCAAATGGCATCCTTTGAAAGTCATATGTAAATATGTAGGAAAACATAGTCTTTTCCCTATCATCAGGATGAATAGGGATCTAATATAATCTAGAGTATCCATCTAGGTAGCATAAATAAAAACTATGAGTCAATAGCTCAAGCATTTGGTCAATTAATGAAAGAGGAAAATTATATTTCTTAGCAGAGAAATTTAGCATGCAATATTCGATACACATTCACCACCGAGTTGCTATTCTGGTGGCAAGGTCTTGGGCATTTCATCCTTTCACAATTGTGATCCCTACTTTCTTAGGAACAACATGGACTTGGCTAACCCAAAAATGTTTTCATATATGGCATAAAAGATCCCTACTTCATATAGCTTGATAACCTCCATTAAGACAACTTTTTAAATTTTTTTCATTTAGTTTCCTTTTCCCTTGAATGTTTGGTTTTGAGTTTTTCTCCAGGTTGATTTGAGGCATGTAAACCACTGGACTGAATCATCTTATGAAATCTATGCAACATCATAGGATTTTTCTTCTTTGTTTAAGTTTCATGAGAAATTGATTACATAGTCCATACAAATTGCATAATTTACAATAATGGGGTGACTCCTTTCTTTGTCTAAGAATTCATATTAGATTCCTTTAGGTAGATGTTTCAATTTATGGAGTAGCTTTGGTGAAGATTTGTTAATCAAAGTTCTCTATAGGGAGATATATTTTGATGTTTTGATGATTGTTTCTTAATCACCCTCTTATTCCTCTATTGTCTCTAGGCGGGGAAGGATTTCCTCCACTTCTAGTTTGGTAATTCTCAAGGATGGATGTGTAAATGCTCTCATGTGAGGGTCAACTACAACATTATGTTCTTGAATCTCTATACATAGTTGATTGCAATAGTCAACAAAGTAGATTTATTCCATATGTGAGGGGCCCTTCATTTGGTCCATGATGTTGCGATCAATATGTTCATTTCCTACCTAGATGGTGATGATTCCTCCAATAATGTCGATCTTGTTAAAAGGAAAGGCATTTCAAGGATTACCATGCAGAGAGGGTCATCTGCAATATTGATAATGACTATGCTATAGGAAATGAGGAATCTTTAAATTGGGAAACATCTTCTATGGCTCATATAGTTTTTGTGAAATATTTGTGTGCAACATGATTCACATTTTAGAGCTTGTCACATCAGTCAAACCTATCCTATTTTTTAGAGATATTGTAATGATGCTAATGTCGATGCCTAGATCAGCAAGGTCATGCTTTTTTGCGGATTCCTCAGTGTGATAGGACGCTCAAAAAGCTCCTAGGTCCTTCTATTTAGTTGGAATAGAGACTTGGACAAATTTTGTGTCCATCATAGCCAATTAGACAATCTTGATCTCCTCATGCTTGATAAGGACTTTAAGAAACTTTGTATAAGTAGGCATATCATCAATAGCATGATACATCCAGATGTATTTTTATTATTGTTTTAATAAATTTTTGGTACCTATCTTTGAGTTGAGATTTTATTATCCTTTTAGGGAAAGGTGCTTGTGGCACATAAGGATCATCCCGCCGTGGTGGTATCCATTCACTGTGTAAGCTTTCTTTTTTTAGGTTTCATTCTGGATGCTTGATTTGTTGAAAGGATTTCAGGTTCATATTCAATCCATGAATTCTCCTAATGAGGTAAAGGAATATCTAGAATGTTCCAGATTGTAAGTTGTCCATAATTTGAGACTCATGATTTTTAGAAGTTTTCTTAGTGATATAGTGGAACTGGCCTACCATATTCTTGATTGATACATTTTTTGAAGATAACTACTATTCAATTCTCCTATTATGCTAGTAGGTCACTAATTTTGTCTTCAGCATCCTCATTTGGGTTTGCATTGTGTTCATCAATCTATTATTTCTTATTTGGGCTTATCCTATTATTTTGCCAAGGAGTTTGACTAGTTGATTGAATTCTATTGTTGACCAAGAAAGCTCCATCATAACTACCCATTGAAGTTCCCTTGCTGATTGGGCTCTATGTTTGGTTGAATATTATTGGAGTATTAGAAACCTAGTGGAGTTCGGCCTCTCTCCATAATACAAGTGGACTGACCTCTCTCAAAATTATTTGGTTTCTAATTTAGAAGATGGGAATTTTCAACTACAGTCGTGTTTCCATAGGAGACACTTGGATGAAGGGGACCTCTCATAATTGACATAAGAAACATTTTGATCTATCTAGTCTTCTTTTGATGGTTTAGAATATATGCAATATTGAAACAAGTGTCCTTGATCTTCACAAGTATTGCTACACTGTACAATTTCTAACACTTGGTTTGTGCTCTAGAATTTCAATGCTTGGACCCAAGTGGCATCTGGGTTTTTTTCTAGTACATCTATAGCATTTGCTTCTTTTATTTATGATAGAAAAACATCATTTTTAGTGGCTCCACATTTGAGGTCCCATCTCGATCATTGTGATGCCATGTTCTCATGATTTGTGTGAACTCTGTCATATCTTTTTCTAAAAAATCACTTGTTGTAATGGCATTGAATTTTTTTTACTCTTCTTGAGTCAACTTGTTGAAAAAGGTTGTAATCAATAAGGTATCATCAAACCCATGGTATGGAAACTCCCTCTAGAACCTTTAAGATCTTTATCAATCTTAATAGAGTTTTTCACCTATTTTCATAGCAAAACCAATGGTCTTGTTGTTGAAATGAATGGTTCTTTGTGTAGAAAAAAAACATTTGGAAAAAGCTTCAGTAACTTTGTTCCAAGTTTGGATGCTTAATGTCTTCAAGTTAACGCATTGCCGTATAGCTTTATCCATTTAATAGAAACATAAAACCTTGGCTTAGAAAGATTCCTATGGAAATTTTTGGATCTTTTGAGTATCATAGATTGCCTTGAAAGCATCAATGCGATGGTAAGGAATTTCTTTAGGAGAATCCCCCTCAAACATCCACTATTCAATTGAAAGATGGAGCTTCCCTTATTGGCATATAAAACCACATTAGTAATTTGATTCACCACTAGATGATTGATATAACTCACCTTGGATAGTGTGTAGGAATAAAATGAGGGTTGTGATGCCATAACTCCTTATATAGAAACCATTTGAGTGCTAAACAACTTAAGTATAAGTATTTTATGCGTGTTTAATATTCAAATAGATTTTCTAAATGAAAATTTGTAAATTCATTTCTAGAGAAAAATACATGACAATTAGTAAATGGACCTTAGTTTGTTAAATAGTTGTTGTTTATCCTTATCACCGAAAACAAAACCAAAAGTTGATTGGCACAAACATGAGTGAAAATTGAAAGCATGGCTGCTCAATCTAAATAGAATCACATTTACATTTTAATCAACTTCAAGAGATGCCCGCAATGAAATACATGGTCTATTGTAATAAATCGGTCAAACACGAAAACAAGGGTGGAAATTACATAAAAATAAAGACATAAACTTAGCTAAATAAAAATGTGATTTGAGTGTTCTAGAAATTGAAAAAAGTATTTAACCTGGAAGAAAACCCAAGGAATGTAGATAAAAGGGATCGTCAACATTATGATAAATGGAGAAGTTGACCGGGTTTCTTCAGTCAAGCTTATTCTTCAACCATTCTACATTCCCTTCTATTTTATATCCTAAAGCAACATTTTACAAGCAGTCATCCAAATTATCTAACACATTTCTCTCTCACAAAATAAGTATAGATTTCTATTAAAGGATTCTTCTCTCTCTATCTCGACAATAAGTAAACAACTAAGGAACAAAGACACATAACTATTCCTCTAATGATCTCTCTATCTCTTGGATTCTCACTATTCCAAACTCTGGATCCTCCCAAACTTCTTCCTTTGAAGTTATTCAGATCAAACATCGCAAGAAGGTAGCTAATCATACGAGCAATGCATGAAAATATGAGTAAGGAAACAAAACTTATAAGAATATATATTAAATAAAAGGAGAACAATCACGTGGTCAGTAGGGCCTGACATCTACTACAAACCATATTTGATAGGTTTTGCCACTCATGATCCAGATGGACATTATCAATTATATCTTGGTATTTCAATTGCTTCAAAAAATAAATAATAAAATAACAACATTGAGAAAAGAGGTCAATTGCATGGCTAAATCATGTAACATCTACTCACATTTTTTATTAGAATATTCTCCTCCCTTTTGATCGATCGAGCTCTAAGGCCAATGGATCTAGTTGATTGAGGACACCTTTAACCACTCTTACATTAGTTTAAGCTCATGCTTCATAGAAACTCCTCTTTTGAGGTAGGTAACTGATCAAACATTGGTAGGGGCTGAGTGGCAAAGTGAATTGGTTGATTAGTTTAGATATCAATCAATGTTGCTCTCGGTCTTTGAACTAGAATAGAAGCATGTCTAATTAATAGTCAAAGTGAAGATGTCTCAAAACCCAATCCATGGGGTCCTATTTGTGGATTCGAATCAAAGTCATACCTACTACTCATTGGTTTACGTGGTGCTTAGTCATTGACATTGATCTTTGGTCATCTAGATTGATTGTTGTTGATGGATTGATTTGAGGATCAATTGATGGATTGAGCATTTGTGAAATTTTGGAATTTCCACTGGTGCCTATCGAGTTGGATACTTGGTTGATCCTTGTGTGACTTCTAGGTGGGCCATCAACCACATGATTGAGTTTGTTTATTAAGTAGATGCCTGAGTGGTTGATCATATCAATGTTTCATGGGGATAATTTGCTCATTCATAATCCCTCAATTGGAAATATTAATTGATGTTGATTGCTTGATGTTGATCAAATGCAGACCTTGATCATATTTGTGTTGATTGATTGAAGGAGGTAGATAGAGATCAATTGATCTAGATCCAATGTATTTCATTTTATTAAAATTTTAAGGATCAATTAATTAGAAGGGTATTTAGTGAAATTAGCTCATAGAGGATAAATATACAAGTATTGAACCTATACTGATGAAACTTTTAAGGAAAATGAAGCATAAAACATCCAAAATATGGAAGTCATTAGCCCTCAAACATGAAACAAAGGATGTTCATATATGACCGTATAAATTTTTGTATGTTTTCAAGTGTCTCAAATAGTGTGGTTTTGGTGGATTTCCAAAACCGAAATGATGGACGTAAATGGTCGAGTAAAAAATTGTTTCTTCACCATGTTTATGAGATGAATATAAAATGATCACTGAAAAGAAGGTGGACATACAAGGTAAAAGTTAAATGATAGAATGGATAAGGCACTATGTTGTAATTGGAAAATTGTGAAAACATCATATATCAAGAAGATGTTGGGAACCATATGATGCCCTTTTGGAATTTACATCAAGAATGATTTCTACCTTTCTTAAAATTTGTAGGGTTCTACTTTCTCTTATAGAAAATAGATATTCACACTAGGATCTCAAGGTGGGACATGGCTTGCTATGGTGCCTTTGCTCAGGACACTCCATCCTAGGGGCAAGGTCTGGGTTTTTAATCAGCTAGCTCCTATAAATGAAGGATAGGGCTTCTAATTAATGAGGCAAACAATGTTACCTAGGGTGAGGGTTTAAGTGGACACTTCTTTAATCCAAAAAGTGGTTGGCTGGTGGGCCTTATGTAAATTTATTAGAACTAGTCAAGTATGCACATGCTTTATGTGACAAGGCTTTATGTATACTTTTTCTTAAATAAGTATTTACATAGAGTTTCTCATTTTAGTGAAACCTATCTTATGTGAAAATCTAGGCCAAGTGGTGAATCTAAATATTTGGTATATATGGAATTTTTTTTCTAGGAAAATGGGCATGAATTACCTTCAAAAAGGGCTTTGAATGCTAAAAAGTGGCTTGGAAACCTATCTATCTATTCGGGGTGCATTCAGGGAATTTGACTGACCTGATGACCCAAACAAGGATTTGAATCTAGGTAAGGTGTGCACCTAGCCGTCACCCTAAGCTCAGAAGTTCTAGGTTTTGGATAATGGGGAGTGATCTACCACTACATGCCTTACCATGTAGGGTGCATAGATGGAACCAACCTTGGATTATAAATTCCCCCTACTCCAATTGAAACTACAACACAAGCCACTTACCATTCCATTGAGTGTAACAACATGTGCATGCATGTTGAATTCTATCAGGACACCAACAAGGTGTGAATGAGGCTTTGGGTTGTTTTGAAGCTCATCTAGAGCTCTTGTGAAGTGGATTTAGACTAAGAAACCTAAGATACATCCCTAAGGATTTTAGTACTTAGTTTTTGCATTGTACAATAGAAGCTAATATAGAATATTTTTTTATAGAATGCCCACCAATTTCCAGTATTTGAGTTATTATGAATGTTGGTCATTTGGCACAATCCCTATTCTCTCTTTTGTTCTAGGACTTTCAATATGTTACTTTATCCTTCCTGGGCTTCATAGAACTCTTGTAGAATGGTTGTCTTTTCTTGCTTTTATTGGCCTTGTCTATAAATTTTCTACCCATTTTGACTTATTTTTTCACTTTGTGTGTGTGTCAGCCTCATAAAAGTCTTTTCTTAACCAACATGCCTAAATAACATCTATATGTTCTTGTTTGTGTCAGCCTTGTAAGGTCATCACTTCTCTAGTAGGCCTAAATGTTATATGTCTATTATTATTTACATCAGGCTCATAATTTTCTTGCATATTTAGTAGGCCTAAAGAACATATGTTCATTCTTGTATATGTCAACCTTGTAATGTTCTTAATTATTCATCGAACCTTAAGGACACGTATCGATTCTGATTTGAGACTTCCTTGTAATGATTTCATTTCTACAATAGATCTAAAGAATGATTTTCATTCTATTTTTTGTCAAGCCAATTTCTTTCTATAAATTTTTCATCATTTGCAAAGTGAGAAAGGGAGAAGTTCTTGAGTACATGCATGAAGGGAGGAAGTTAAATGCCTCAATAGTAGCATTAATATATCCTTGAATTATATTCAGATGTAGAATAAGATTAGGCCTAAGGGTTAGGAGACCATGTCTTAGCTTGATCTCCCTTATACCTCTATTTGACTTATTGCTATTTACAACTACAAAATGCAACCCTTCCCTTTTGTCCATGATGAGGGATTCTTGTGGTTACACAACCATCATTAATTGATGCTTTCTAAGACAAAGTGACATTTCACAAAATTTATTTTTCTTGTCATCTCATTACTAATTCTCAATAGCTCTTCCGTAGGGCATAGTCAAAGTTATCTATATTCCAAGAATAGTGGGTGAAATCTTTTGACTACTTTGACCTTCTAATAGACTTTGAGTGAGAAACAACAAAGGTGACATGTTTACAGACAATAACTGATTGTCCTCTCCATTTTGGTGACCAAATGACTACTAATGCCATAGATGAAAGATTTTCTCCTGATACAAACAACTTCCACTTTTTTTTGGTGATATGGCCCAATCATCGAGTGAATTTTAGTGATTGGGATTTTTTTTCACAAGATTGTGATTCCACCCATTGTATGAAAGTGAAAAGTATGTATGTCATGACTATGGAGAGGTACCCCCATAGACGCTTTAGGAAGACACATGATTAGCTTAAAAATCACTTGGTTGAAGGATCTTATCATTCATAAGAATCTAGATCACTCAAAGGGGGAAATTGATTAACTACTTATATATCAAGTCACAACTATCTTGTTTATCTTGGTAGTGTTCTCTGTGATACATCAGTAGTATCCATGGAAAAATTGCATGGCTCCACTAACTAGCGCAACCTTTTATGCTTGAGGATGAGCATTATATGGACCTCTGATGCATAACCTTAGGTGTCTTATAATGTAGGATCTAGTAAATGATTGTGTGTTCACCATCAAGTAATGCAATAATATCCCATCCATCTTGTAGTAATTTCTCATTAATGTAATCAAATTTCAGGAATGATATGTACACTATATTATATCCTTGACTCCATTATTTAGTGTACAAGAACTTTAATTTTATGGTCCTTAATTGAAAGGAGACACGAACTTTCTTACCTAAAATGTACTAAAGTGCCAAGTGTGGCATCATGTTTACTGCTTAGGATTTTTTTTTTCATGACTACTGAATTTTACATCATTGTCTTATTTAATGTATTCCCCAACTAGTAAATGTTGGTATAATTTTCCCTTTCTTTGAAGGTAGAATCAGGGACACACATATTTGATTCACTCACATGACAAAGTTTTCTTAAGGTTCCTGTTCATCCAATGTTAAGGTTCTTAGAGGGATGAGACGAGATAGATAAATAAGTTCCATGTGATAGCACCTTCAACTTCCTCCAATGTACTTTATTCTTTCTTGGTGGAAAGTATATGCATTGGAGTAGGAGAGTGGCACAAAAATGTCTAGGCATATGGCATGTCAATTATATCCTTTTGTTAATTTCTCTTAACCAAGATTTTTAAATCAGAGTGCCATGGATTTGATTATGAAAGGTCTCCATTTACCACAATGATATGATACCATTCAGAGAGAGAAATATATTTGCATGCAGCCTTAGCACACTATTGGGTATCCGATCTGATGAGCCATTTTTATAATAGGGATGCTTCTTTTTGACATCATACTGATATGAAAATTTCAATCTCTTAGTTTGTTCCAACAGGATCCAAATCAGTGTAAAAAAAACAAAGATCACCATTCCCCATGCTTCTATAGGCGTGACTTTGAATCTACTAGGTGAAGATATGTATAATGAGAATCATAATTCTTCTTCTTACCAGTATGAGTATGATGGTTGATCACAATATTATTATTGTGAGGCATCAACATATTCAAAAGACAAAAACCACAAACCACTGGTGGGTATCAGTGTCATTGTAGTATATGGTAGTATATCAATTGGGAACATGATATTTAGCTTTGTCTTGGTTCACCTACACCAAAAATGGGCATAATAAATTTACCCCATGGGACTACTTTGTTCCACCGCCATATTCTATGAGCATTGAAGATATATATTCTTTACCATCTTGATTTGATGGAGAAAACAACAAGTTGATATGCTTATCTGAGGGAGTACCATGGATGGGGTGACAATATGTGTGTCACTAGTGCCTACTACATTGACTTTCCTTGATTGTCATTTATGTCGAGTCCCAATGAGGGTGATGATGATCCACCATATGGAGCTCACATGGAAGTTGAGCCTAGTCCAATTTACCAAATAGTTGGGTCTTCAAGTTCATCTTCTTGTGAGAAGAAGAGGATGACATGTCTTATTAGGAATCTTGCTTCCTTACGAAGAGATTTTCAAAGAAAATGTGACATTTAATGCATGTGTTATGTAAAATGTTCATGTTTATGAGATATGTTTTAAGTTATCTTTCAAGTACTATGCTACTTTTTAGAAATGGAACTAATATTTGGATTCCCATAAGTTATCTACCAACAATATGATTCTACTTCTTTGATCGTTTGTTGACAATGTTATGTTTTTTCCTATCATATTGTTGGAACTTGACGTAGAGGAGGAATCTGATTAGTGTCAAATAAGGTGGCCACATGTGGAACTAACCTATTCATACAAGGGCAAGTTACAAAAATGAGAAGATCCATCATTTATTCAACCTTTTTCATATTTTGTTTGATTGTATATATTTTATTTTTAATTTATTTTCATTGCTTTGTATCCACAAAAAAATGAAATGTTATTTTCTTTCATTTGTTGTGTTCCTTATTTGTGACACACTTGACTTACAAATTTGTAACTCAGTTTCATGTATGGAATTCGTAACTCCTCATCAATGTAGTAACAACCTTTTTTGCTAAGAAAGGAAATCTATGTGTGTATGTCATTATGATGTGGTGGGGGTGTTGGATATGAGGGGACAATATTTGACTAATCTTATTTATTCATACAACCCAACCTTGACAAATATTTCATGTGTATACATGGCCAACACTTTGTTTTAACACAAATGATGTGTGTCTGTCTTCAAGGCAGAAGATAATATGCATTGTTGGATCAGGTCAAAGGTTACAATGTTGGTATAGACCATGTGATTGTCTCTTTTTGAATGTGACGTTCCATAATAAGTACATGCCATAAAGTTGTGTAAGTCAGGTAAAGGACTTTGAAAGTTATGTCAGTCAGGAAAAGGACTTTGACATTGTATTTTCAAGCTTAGGATTATGGTTGGTTCCTAGCTAGTTGTTTTCCTTGTATTGGAATGATGACCCATCCTATTTTTTTGGGGGTGTCATAAAAATGTTATATCTCATGTGTAGAGCTTCCTAGATCACAAGGATGGAGTCTAAATGTTGAAGTAACATAATGAA
This sequence comes from Alisma plantago-aquatica, assembly GCA_963693085.1. Lineage (NCBI taxonomy): Eukaryota > Viridiplantae > Streptophyta > Magnoliopsida > Alismatales > Alismataceae > Alisma > Alisma plantago-aquatica. The sequence goes on from OY856410.1 coordinate 1,069,526,489, forward strand.
TTGAGATTTTCTAGATTTTAACTTCATGTGTTTGGGAATTCCAATTATGGATGCATTGGTAATATCAATGCTATTGTAAAGGACATCAATTTTAGATTATGTTGTTCCTTCAGTTCCTTTGGGTGGTAGATGAGATGGTAAACTAATCTCTTTCAAATGAAGTCTATATTTACTGATGAACAACTTCCGTAGAGATATATCATTAGTGGAGTAGAATTCATATCACCTTGATGAAAGTAGCCAAAAAAACACCTTAATTTTCATTCCCATCAGGTTGCATATATGTCAGGAGTATTAGTTATCTAATGCCATTGGGTTACATGGAATAGGAGTAGGTTAATGAAGTGGATGAATTTTAATTAATTTTAGTTTGCAAATTGATAAGGCCGGAGATGATATTCATGAGATGTTTTAGCCCAGCCTCAAAATTGCGACATATGAAATTGAGCACATTTTTGCAAAGAAATACCACACTTGTTTCTCGAGAAGAGATGGGAAACATGCTTAATATCATTTGATTGCATATTTGCCTCATCTCCTTGTTGTTTGAGGCCCCCCCTCAATTGGTCTTTTTTCACAAAAAGAAGACATGAGATAACAAATCAAATGTTTCCCTAACATCTCACCACCTTCTGTAAAAATAGTTGACACTACACAACATATAGCTAGCCTAAAAGAGCATTTTGATTTGTGTATTGAATTACAAATCAAGAGAGATTGTGGGTATTGTATAAAATCCATAGATCACTCTCAAGATGGAAGTTATCATATAGATGTTTTATCCATGCCTGTTTGAAATGTGAATCACTCGTTATTCATTTGGTTTCTATTCAATAATAAGATTATGTTAGGAAGATGGCTGAGTGGTTGAAGTTGTAGTACTGAAACTTCTATGTGGCCTTTTGTTTACCAAGGGTTCGAATTCCTCTATTTCCATTACCTTATCGACATCCAATTTGTCAACGTAATCACTAACTTTGTTGAGGAGGGGTTTACAAGTTCATTTTGGAATATGTTCCTATATGGCTAGCATGTCTTCGATAATAGTAAATATTCATGTGGATGTCATTGATTGAAAAAATATCCATGTCATCATCCATGTATTGTAGTTACAGAGTGTCATCATCGTAAACCTTTGGCCCTCACCATTTTGGGTTGAATTTACCTTGGGTGTTGCGATTTAGGTACATGTGTAGCACAAGGTTGCCATTCTAAAATTGGTGTTGATACACCTTCTTAGAAAAATCTCAACTCATCCTATATTGGAAGCACTACATACAGTGTAGGGTGAGGAGCCGTTGTTCTTCACCTATCTTGATCATATATGCATGATCTTGAATTCAATATTTTTCTAGGATGTCTTCTTCTTGAAGTATGTTTGATGCATATATATAGTCATGATTTCATAGGCTAGTTAGGGTGATTTATCATGATTTCATGATCATTTATTTGTATTGTTTTCCTTATATTGTGATGATATGGACTAAGAAACCATGATGCATTAGTTTTAGTTATTTCCACTGTAAGAATTATTGTATTTATCATGGTCTCATCACTTTACTATTTGAATTTTAAGCTCATTGGACATTTGATGCAAGATTTGCTGCAACTGAGTCACCACCTGATGCTACCGACGAGATTCATACAAAAACATGCAGTGAAGCTATACAGAATCCTCAATGTTATTGATGAAGTTTCAATGTTTTTAAGAGGACAATTTGTTTCAATCGAGACTCCTATTGGTGGTACTGACATTGATGCCTAGAAACAACAAGAATACTATCAACACACATCAATTCTATTGAGACCCATCTCTGTGGTACCAATACTTGGCCACAAGAGCAACACAAAGTTATGGATATATTATTGACAATAAACTCAATAGTACTAACCCATTTCCGATTGTACAAGGAATTAAAGAGTTTGGTGATATCAACCCTAAGTCAATGATACCAAGTTTGAAGATCTAATGGACTTTGTCATAATCCAAAATTCAATATTCTAGAACTTTAGTGGGATAATTTCCCTCTTATGACCTAAGGTGTTGCAAATTTGAAGTAATACAACAGTGACAGTCTTGCATAGAAAATGAGGAGTGGAGAAAATAAGAAGATGAGGGAAAGTGGTGATGTTGAAAACTTTGGAGGGAAATTTGATAGCTGAAATCTTGTTGTCCATGCTCAACTATGGATAGGATCCCCATTAATGATGGCTCTTGTAGCTTATCGTTACTTTTATATTTTTTTCATTTTGAAATTTCTTTGGTGATACCATTTCAATGATGAAGGGCTAATCCCCTATTCTCTAGGACTTGGGTGTAACATAATATTAATTTTTTCATGAATATATTTATTTATGAATGAGAATCTTTACTTGAATTTATGATGACAATAATTACTCTGAATTATCATGTTCACACACGATCAACCTCAGTTATACTATAGATTTTTAATCACTACAAAAGTGGGGTTACTAATTGTAAAAATTACCATCAACATAATTAATAATGTGTTGATAAAGTGGGATAATAATTATGAGATTTAATATCCATAGTAGAATGTAATGTGTTTGACCTTCTTATAAGAACCCCGAAGAAGGTATGTAATTAGATTGAATTGTATATTACACCGTAAAAGTTGGTAGTGTTGACTACAAATGATTATTTCTAAAAGAAAAGATAGTTTATTTTTAGTTAAAGAGAAACCATGTATGTATTGATATCTCGGCGAAACTATAATCCAATACATTTCATAAAAGTGTTAACAACCCAATCTAATTCATTGCTCAGTTAATTTAAATTCTTAGTTTTAATAACAAAACAAAGATTTTCTTTGGTCTACCTAATAAGACTCTGGTTAGTACTATTTTCAAGATTTACAATTCCCCATGTTTAATAACTAAGAACTCTTTCATTCTATATAACTCGACACATACAATTGCATTTTGCATGCATAGTTCACACTTGTAAAATTGTCAGTGTTGTTGTTGGAAAATTGGCAATGTTGGTGCTATTAGTGCTAGAACTGGACACTCTAGGCTATTTTTTATAATTGTTGTTAATTTTATTTTCAAGAAGAAACAATTGCTAAATCTTTGTTATGCAAAAACTAGTATTCTACATTCTTACATTGATTTTACTACTATTCATGTACTAGTTTATAGCCAACACTCAGACCACAGATTATGAAGACATCTCTCCATCACTTGTGACCATGCAAAGATTTTTTAACAAGTGAAGGAATATTCAACTTCATCTTAGGGGATGATTATGCATACACCACCAAGAATATCAACAGTTACACTGGTGGATAAAGAGGAGCATGGGAACAAGAAGCTACCGTGGGAAGCTACAAAATATATACAAGTTTGGTTGTCTTGATAAAAAGTACATGAATTTCACATAGACATCATGAAGGATCGGATGCAATACATCAACAATTTTTTAGAAAGTTGTGACATTTTAAATATTGACAAGATACCAGGCAATTTTTTTTATTTGAATCCATTTTCTTATTTTTTTGATGGACAAAACAAAGACATTGTTTCTCAATTTATAGCTAGAGTCTGTAGGAACTTGGGATGAAATGACTGAAATGTTTTTCAAAAGGTATTTTCCTTCTCAAAAGACAAATGAACTGGTGAGAAAGATCTATAGGTTCAAGCATAATGTAGATGAATCATATTCAAAATCTTGTGTACGCTAGCAGAACATGTTAAGGAATATTATATATCATGGGATTGATTTATCTATCTAGGAAAAGTGTTTCTATTATAGCTTGCATAAGAAAGAAAGGACAACCTTTGGAAAGTGCAAGAGCATGTTTCTTTCTAGTAATCAAGGTCAAAAAAAATTATATAATAATAAAGAACATGGCCAAGAAGAATTCATGGGGAGAGGAAAATGATCCTCCCACATCATCCAAGAGCGTCATGGATTCATGTGAAGTCATGGAGATAAGAACACAAATGGATCAGTTACAAAGCAGTTGGGGACTATGATTGCCACCTCATCTAGAGGCAGGGAAGAAGAATGCATGTGTATAAAATAGTCCAACAATAGGAGAAATGACCAGTATCCGTGGAATAACAACACAAATTGTTTTAGAAGGATCCTAACATTTTTATCATGACCATTCATAGGTGTAGAAACCTTCATCTCATGAGTCCAATGTTCCACAACAAGATTTGAATGATAGATGCCCAAGTAGGCTTGATAAGTTACATGATATGTTTAGACAATTTATGACCAAGAATGAATCATATCTTAACCAAGAAACAAGGGATCATAAGTATCAGGAATACAAATAATAAGCCTAGAAATAGATCTCATAGACAACATCAAAATTAGCACTTTTTAAGAAGCCCACGCAACAATGGTTCCCATGAAAAATAGACATCCCACAAAATAACTAGCAAGCTAACGTAGTGACACTGCATAGTGGGAAGGTAATATAGAAGGAACATGTAGCATTGTAAAATAAGGGAATGTATATTGAGTTCCCTATAGATGTTGTTGAGGCAATAGTTGAAAGGGAGACAATTGTTCTAGTTCATATACCTGAGGTAGCAGTCGAATAACGTATTGTGGATTGCATCTTAGGAGGATAAAAATTCCCTAAGAAGATAGATATACATCTCAATAAGATTGGGCTGCAAGTACCTTCTCCAAACATCCTCAAGAAGACCAATGAAGAGTGACAATTTAGAAAGTTCTTAGACATCTTTCACAATCTCCATGTTAATCTTCCTTTAATAGAGGCTCTTAAGTGGATTCCCTCTCATGGAAAGTTTCTTAAAGACATAATTAATAAGAATATGAGGATATAGGATTATGATGTAATGGTACTACATGAGTATGTAGGTATGTTGATTAAATGTAAGTTACCTAGGAAGAGAGAAGATCTAGGTTGCTTTAATATATCTCATCTAATAGGCAACTTCCACATTGGGGATGAACTATGTGATTCAATATCTAGTATTAATTTGATGCCAACTAAGACATTTAAGAATATGGGACTAGATCCATTAAGTAAATATGATGATTCAATTGTTTGACACATATTTTGTGCGTGCCTCTTGTATTTGTGGGGACGTCATAGTCAAGATATATAGATTTATTTTCACAACAGATTTTGTAGTCATGAAGATTCAAGAAGACTATGCCTTAAAACTACTCTTTGATAAATTGTTCCAGGATAAAATTGTTGTGAAATTAGAGATGGGATTGGGATGAATGACTCTTGGGATTGAATATGATAGGATGGAGTTCACACTTCCATAACAACCAATAAAGCTAGATAAATTGGATATTGAAACTACATGTATTATCATGGAGCACATTGATACTAATATTTTGTTACTTTTGGTGAAATCTTTCTTAGACATAGCAAACATTATGCATCAAGTTGATGATGGTTTTCTCCAAGTAGAATTAGTGGAGGAAGTATACATGGTTTTTCTTGCTGAAGTTCTAAGATGTCTAGAAGAGCCAGCAGATTATATACCCCTATTCTAGAAGGAGTTAAGGAAGCATTGCAACATTCTTAATACAATCTGATGTTGAATACATATTTGATGGATCTTATAGAGGTCATTATTCATGATGAATTTATATAGAAATGTGTTGTGTTATTGAAGGTACTATCCATTTTCTATACAAAGAACTTCAAAGACTTTAGACCACCACTACCACCACTTATTCTAGCACTGGAGTGCCCTCTTAATAATTAAATCAAGATATTTCCACTGTATCTAAAGTATATATTTCTTGGTAAAGGAGAGAATTTACCCATTATAATTTCTTCATCCTTGAGCACTTCATAAGAAGAATAATTGATGATAGTCTTGAAAAATCACATGGAGCATTTAGGTGATCTATTACAGAGATATAAAATGAATCTCTCCAGGTATGCATCAGGAGAGAATTTGCATTGAGTGGGACCCAAACTTGTGGAAAAGCCTCAAAGAATACTTAACTCCATCTCGACTAAGTCAGTAAAAAGGGGATAATTGAATTATTATATGCATGAATTATGTATGCTATGTCTATTTCCAAGTGGATAAGCCCTACATAGGTAGTAAGGGGGATAACTATAACAACCGATGATTCATATGAGTTAGTTACCATGAGGTTGATGACTACATGGAATGTGTTTATATATTAACGTGGTTTGAATGCCACAACATTGTAAGACCACTTTCTTTTACCATTAATTGATAAGATTTTAGAAGGGTTCTTTGGTCGACCTTACTTTGTTTCTTGAAAATATTTGGGTTACATCTATATTTCTATCGAGCCTAAGGATCATATGAAGTCAAGATTCACTTCTCCTTATGGAACTTTTTCCTACCATTTTCCTTTGGTCATTGTAATGCACCTACCACATTTCATAGGTGCATGCTCACCATTTTCTCTAGTATGGTGGAGAATTTCCTCAAAATTTATATGTACAATTTTGGGTACATGTATAGTCATTTTTAAGTACTTGGAAAATTTGGACAAGGTCAGCAATAATGTGAGGACATAGGTTTAGTCCTCAACTAGGAGAAGTGTCATATGATGGTTAATGAGGGCATTGTTTTGGACACAAGGTGTTCAACAAGGTCTTGAAGGTAGACCCTGTAAAAATAGAAGTCTTCTCCAAAATTCCCCCACCATCATCAGTGAAGTAGGTGAGGAGGTTTGATGCTAGGAAATGTTTTACCGACAATTCATAAAGGACTTTTAGAAGATCAAAATACCAAATTCATAGCCTATTTATAAAGATGTACAATTTAATTTCAACAACCATAGTGTGAATGGTTTTAACATTCTGATAGAATGATTAACTTCAGAACTAGATGTGGTGGCTCCTAACTGGAACCATCAATTTGAGATCATCTATGATGCATCTAATTTTGCAGTTGGATCTATTTTGGGGTAGAGAAAGGATAACTCATTATCAAATATTCACTAAGCTTCTTTCAAACTACATGATGTCCAAAAAAATACGATACCACATGAAAAGAGATTTTAGAAATTGTGATTACTTTTTCTATATTTAAACAATATTTCATTCCGGCTAAAGTCATTGTTTCAATAAACAATGTTGCAATAAAATATTTATTGTAGAATAACGAAGCTAAGCCTAAACTTATTCGTTGGATCTTGGTCTTGTAAGAGTTTGACATAGATATAAGAGATAAGGATGGCATAGAGAATGTTGGGACAGATCATGTATCTCATCTATAGAGAGAGGGGACGACAAGGTATTGGAAATTCCCATCCAGGAGATTCTTCCAATGAGAGATTTTTGATAGTGAAGTCATTTGAACATTGGTATGCCGATATTGTCAATTACTCAGATATTTTGGTCATCCATGGGGACATGAACTATCAAGAGAGAAAGAAAATTTTCTATTCTTTGAGGTACTATATCTAGGATGATCCTATTTTGTTGAAGAAATGTAGGGATGGGATTTTGAGACAGGGTGCGCCCAAGTGGGAGGTGGATAGCATCTTGTCTCATTATCACTCACTATCCATCAGAGGACATCATGTGAATGCCATGAATATTTTTGAGGTATTAGAGATTGGATTTTACAAACCATCCTTTTTTAGGGATTCTTTGTGTGGAGGTATGTCTCATGTCAACACTCCATAAACATTTATAGAAGACTAGAAATGCCCATGAAAATGTTTTTGGAAGTAGAGGGTGTTGATGTTTCGGGCGTGGAAATCATGGGTCAGTTTGTCTCCTATAATTCATAATTAAATGCCTTGTTGGTTGTTGATTGTTCATCTAAATAGGTGTAAGCGATTTCAAACCAGACACATGATGCTCAAATAATTTTTAGATATGTTAAAGATAATATTTTCTATAGATTTTGGGTATCCCATTCGATTATTATAATGGTTCTCATTTCACCAACCATAAATTTAGCGAACTTTTGAGGAAATATGGAGTAAATCTCCATGTAGGTACCCCATATCATTGCAAAAACAAGGATACGTTGAGATGTCCAATAGGGAAATAAAGATGATCTTGGAGAAAATAGTTCCAAAGGCCGATATTGATTGTAGTATGAATGATGGGTTGTGTTCATATGGGATTGCATTCAAAACTCTAATAGGTATGACACCCTACAAACTTCTTAATGGTAGGGCATTTCACCTCCCAATAAAGATAAAATATAGATCCATGTGGTCCTTGAGGATGTAAACTTTGAGTTATCATGATTTCATTATCATTTATATTTAATTTTTCTTATATCTTGATGATTTACCCTAACAAACCCTTTTGAAACAATTTTAGCTATTTTTCCCTGTTTACAAATTATTATATTTACCATAGTCTCATCTTTTGTATTTGAATTTCAGGCTCAATGTGCATTGGGATCAAGAGTATGTGCTACCAAGTCACCACTCAGTTCTATAAATAAGGTTAATAAAACAAAATGTCAACAAAGCTACATGAAATTCAAGCTTTAATGCTTTTAAGAGGACAACTCAGTGCTACCAGGACCCATCCAGTGGAACTGCCATTGATTCCCAGAATGATAAAGAACATTGTTGAAACAAATCGGTCCAACAAAGACCCATCTTGGTGGTACCGACACTTGGTCACAATAGGAGGACAAAGTGATGTAGATACCACTAAATATTGACTTCATAGTATCGACCTAGATCCATTAATACCTAGATCCATTAATACAAGGAAAATATTATATACACAATTTAATGGTCTATATTTTTTAGTGGTATGATCTCCCACTTAAGACCCAAGGGGTTGCAACTAGGAAGTGAAACAACCATAATGTCCACACAGAGAAACCAAGGAGTAGAGAAAGGAAGGAGATTGATGAAACCAGTGATCCCTACAACTTCATAGGACAATTACATAGTTGAAATGCTACCCGTTTGCACTCAACGTTGTAGAGGATCTTCATTAACAACAAATATTGTGGTTTATTGGATTTATTTCATCTCTTATTCTTTCAAAAATTTCTTCTATGATACCATGTGAATGTTTAGAGGCTAATATACTATTGTCTAGGACCCAAAAGTAGCTCGATATTGATTTTTACATGACTACATTCATCCATTATTGAACTTTTTTGATAGAATAAATGATGATAAAAGCTACTTCGAGTTACAATTTTCATGTCAGAACAACCTAAATCATGCTATAAATTTGAATCACTACAAAATCTAGGTTACTAATTGGTAAATTTATAATCACCGCAATTAATAAGGTAGTGTGAAAGTAGCATAATAATCAAGAGGTTCAATACTAAAGTAGAACCTAATGTGTTTGATCTTCTATATGAGCGTCACAACAATGGGTAGATGGAAGAGTATATTACACTATAAAAGTGGGTAATGGTTGCTATAGATGACTAATTTTAAAAGTAATGATAGTTTGTTCTTAAGAGAAATCATATATGGGTTAATATGATGGTAAAACTATAATCCTAAAGATTTTATTTCTATGATTCACAACCTAATTTAGTTCATTGATCTATAAATTTAAATAATTAATTTAAATAAAAAACCAAATTTTCTTTAGTGTAGCTAGTTGATTTCTAGTTAGTAGTAGTTTCTAACATCACAATTTCGCATGTTCAATAACTCATGACTCTTTTGCCATATATTGCTCAACACATACACATGTGTTTTACATGCATTGTTCATGTTTGTTAGTGTTGAATGATGAGATTTCAATTTCTACCAATTAAATGGTTTCAATATCATAAATGACAGAGTAAGTCATTGTGTTTTTTATCTGTGGATAGATGTTCAATATTCCTATAAGGCCATAGATGTTCATGCCAGAGTCTAGTGGACACATTGGTATTCTGGAGTGTCTTGATGAGGTTTTATTGGCTGCTTCAATTGATCAATTTATGTTAGGTGAGGGGTCCTGTGGTGCTTGATGCTGAAAGAACCAAGGTACTTTTGTTCTGACTTCACAATGCAATGTTTTCCATTATCAAAGATGTCTTCTCTATGAAAACCATATCAATGATGATATTTTGCAAAAGTACGTGATGTCTTGGATGGCTGAGGAAAGAAAGACTGTGATTGCTTATGCCAACTTGGTCAAGTAGTTGATGGAAACCATGAATCACAGGACATCGGAGGATTTTGGATAGATCTTGTGAGTTGCATGAACTCAAAATATTACAAATAACCAGGGAATGACCATATTAGGAGGTCTACTTATGTGGTTGGTGTATAGCTGACAAATTTATAATTTATAAACAAATTGTGTATAGTAGTAGCAAAAGAGTTGGATGCACTTGGAGAGGGTGGTCACCCGTGTGATTGTCACTGATGTCTGTATGGACTTCTTGCATGATGCTTTTGGATTTTGATTTTTTGAGGAAATGCAGTAGTGTATGGGTGGTAGAGAGTCAATATAGCATGTTAACTCCTAGGGCATAGTTGACTGCTATGCATCATATTGTCTTTTGGTAATGTCTAGAGGTGATCTAGGGAAAGGGGTTCCCTTTTGAGAAATCACTTTATCTCATGAAGTAAAATGGTTGTGGCAATGTTTTGACTTCAACTGTGAAGCTATTTATTCTTGAGTACCTACCCATGAGGCTAAATTTAACTCCTCTATCATCGAGATGAAATCTTATAATATTATAAGATGGTCCTAATTTGTTGTCTAGTAATGGTTGACTTGTGACATGATGAATAAAGAATCATCAATAATGTCGAGTTTTCAAAGTCATATATTTTTTATCTTTTGTTGGGCAAAGATACATGATTCATACGTAATGACATTGCAATAGTGTCAAATTGTAGTAATCACTAGATCGACATGTATTCTCTTATTGGGTTGTGGAAAAACTACTCCATTACCATGTTATTTTAAGGGACGATCGATTAACATTCTCTAGGTGTTGTTAGCACTAGACTTGGTAGGCATCGAGGTGTTGATCATATTGATATCACAATCGGGGAAGTCGGAACTCTGTTCTACTAAAGAAACTAAGGGATTTTCTATTAGTTGATCTTATCAAGCATGAGCCTTGATGACCTACATGGGACTTAAGGGATGTCAAATCAAAAGGGAAGGACTTGACTTGGCACAAAGTCCAATTAGGGTCATTTTTTTTTGGTCGGTCAAAAATCCTATTGCAATAATATTACCAAAACTTTGGGTACAAAATAATGTGCCCCTTAACCAGCAGGGATGAAACATCCTAAACAAGAAACAATGAGATCTTAGAAAAAGAACTCCAGATTGGAAGAGGAAAAGAAATCTACGTCAGCTACAAAAGTCAATGACCCCAAACAATTACTATGGAAAGCAACCAACAAAACACTAACGATAAAAACATCTTCAAGATGTGCCATCCTGGAGGTCTGAAAGCTGAACATAGAACTGGAGCAGCCATTAACTTCAAGAAGAGACAGGGATCATCTTCTGCCACCAAACCATCAAAATCTTCAGGTCACTATATGGATGAGCAAGCATCCAACAAGGGACCCCTTACTGCTGAGCACTAAGGCACTACATCCAGAACCTAGGATGATCCCAATCCAGAGATACACCAAGATGACCACCGAGATGCAGAAGAGAAGGCACAGAATCCGTCCATAAACTAACCATCAATAAATGTCCTTGAGCTATGTACTGCCTTTCCTTCACTGACGTTTGAACCATTATCTGAAGAAGTGAAATCCAGGTAGATGACCATCCCCTCTTCATCAATCAACAATCACCAGGTAACATACCTTGCGCATCTCTGGTACACCAAGGAAACTAACTAGAAGCTCAACTCTTAGTTCACCCAGGAGAAAAAAAATCTCCAGCTTGCTACTCAAAAAGTTGTTGTTCGCCCAGCAGCACCACCAGTTGCAGCTGCAGTCTACACCCTGCCAAAACATCTATCGAGAAGACACCCAAGGACTACTGACAACCAAAGGCATAAAGCACCTGCCCACCAGACCTCCCTCCCACATAACAATACAACCAATCCCTGAAATTAGTGGAAAGAAGAAGGGGGCAGAATTCCACCATTGGAAGTAGGTCCAGGCATCCTGACGAGATAATTACTAGCAGGGACATATCATCAAACACCACAAGGGTGTATCTTCACGTTGTATAGGAGAGACAGGAAGGAAAAAAAGGATTGCCCCCCATGACTCAGCCCGCACATCGTCATGTGGCCATGATCGGCACAACATCATCGGAGCAGCACCGAAGATCCACCGCCAGCAAGCCGCCCATCAAGGACCCCAAAAGGAGGGACAAGGAGAGAAGAAGAAGGATCTGCCCCCCTTAAACCCAACCCCACATGGGACCTACATGTGGCCAGAGGCCAACACCAGATGAAACAGTAGTCTAGAAAAACCACAGAGGCGAGCCCATGACCTGGAGCATCGTCGGTCAGGTCAGAGAAGAAACTCGCGACCAACTGCACATTCTGTCATCTTCCGCACTGTCACGAACTCGGCCGGAAATGCCACATCGTTGTGAGCTTTTCTTCTCCTCAAGATCTTCTTGGATGACAAATCACAGTAGGACAACTCAGCATCACCCTGCATAGTTGGTCGTCTGTGAACTTCAGGCCACTGAATCGGGAAGGAGACGGCAGTTGAGGTCAATAAAGAAACTCGAGGATGAAGACGGCGTAGCCAAACGACTTCCTCTTCAAGCAACAGGGCCATGGAATCAACTGGGACCTCCGAGTCTGGATTGAAGATGACTCTTCGCCACTAGTCTCTCTTGAACTAGAAGGGTAGTCGAGGTAATCAACATAATCGCCTATTTCCAGATCTAGATCCCATAGAAGAACCACATCCCGCGCTTCTGCCTCTACCTTTTCCTCTTCCCCCTCAACCACGAAACGGCAACCAGATCTAGCAAAAGGAAGAAGAGTTGTCAATTCCCCTCACCATCATTGCTCTCTCGGCTCCAAGAACGACAGCCAAAAGCCATCTCTCAGACTCGATCGTAGCTCCCACTCTACTAGAGTGCCTCGCGGGATTCACTGGGATGCCAGGGGGAGGAAAGCGTCGAGGTGACGTTCCCTCCCCCCTGCGGAAGCCGCCATGAGGGTAGAGAGAAGGTCATATTTTTACATAGATAGAATAATGGAATACAAATTATTACCAAAATCATTAGATAAAACATTAAGTAATGTCGTATATTTTTGTTAGCATGAACCAAAGATGGATAGTTTTTTCTTAATTAGAGTTCATCAGCCTTTTGTTTCTCCAAACCAATTGGACATATAATAGATAGGATTTTGTTCGTTGTTGAATTTTGTGTGAAGACTCCCCCATTTATTCTTATGTGACTTATATCATTAAGATAAATAGATAACCTTGCGTTGTTGGTCTGACCATGGATGGTTGGTTCTTTGACTTGTCAAATTAATCATGGCATTGTTCATTCCAATTTTTTTTTCCAATATATAACCTGAATATCCATTCACAAACCAGTGTCAACTTCACAATGAATCTTTTGGTATTAGATTCTTGCAAGTAGGATTTGATATATTTCTCTATATGGTGAGTAGGGAATTTAGAATACTTGAGATTTACTTGGATTAACCTATATACCTTGTTGGATAACTATATAGCTCAATAGGTTGTCAGATGTAACATATTGAAACCTACCTTCCTTTTCCCTAAAATCCTAATTCCCTTGAATTAGGTACCAATGAGTATACTTTATAGGTTAACCCCAAACATGTCATATGTTATACCCTACTAGACTTAAATAAAATTACTAACTAAGTGGTCAGGATGAAATATGGTTAAATAATTAAGGTAATCGGTAATATGCTTAAAACAAATATTAGAAATCATATAATGTGCAAGATATGTCCTTTTTCATTAATAAGGTGGAAGCAATAAGTAATTAGTGAGAAAATGATTAATGTTAGATGGTAATAAATTATTGGGATTTTGTGTTATAAATCCTAAATCCTATAATGTAAATAACGCATACACTTAAAATTAAGAAATAAAGTATTAATTCAAAAATCCATGTAATAGTATATGACTAGTTTCATATAATGATTAATACATGCATATGGACATAATAATGTCCTCCATTCTCTATAAGGTAATTAACGATGATAATTTACTTAATAATGGTGAAAAAGTGATAGGACATATAATATCATTAAATATGATGGGAAACATTTTAACAGACAGAAAAGGAATATATAAAATAAATGAGTGTTATTTTGTTCCTAAGTGGAAATACAATACCATTAAATATCTTCAAAAAGGACATTTCAATTGAATAATGCATATGGTTTCATATAACAGTTGAGGAAAGTCAATCATGAGAAGATAATCCTTAAACAAATATAATGTCAACAAATTATCTATGAATATATCTATTTGTTCAATAAATATGAATGTAGGCTCTTCTAACCCTAATTCATTGGATAACTTGATTAATCTTGAAAAAAGTGGAAAATGAATGTTAGATTTAGAATCCTCATGTTTAATTTGGATTAAAGTATCACATTAGATGAAATACCCTATATGCCTTAGTTTCACTAAGTAAATAAAATACAAGCTAAACAATAACATATTAAATAATACAGTGAATGACTCCAAAGGTGGAAAGTTATGGCAAAGTTGGATTCTACATGCCCTATTTTGCATATGTGTGAATTTTTACATCTATTGGTGATTAGTAACTAACCTAATTGAAATACAGAATAAATAGACATTAAGATAGTTCTACATGTTTGATATTTAGAAAATATATTTGATTTCCCTATGTTATGTATTTAATGTCTTGTCATGCAAAATTTTCCTATAGTGTCTGGTTCAATTTAAATCATGGAGTTGTCCTAATTGTATGTTTCTGGTGGAGTGGTCAACCACCCTTCTTCTCCCTCAGTTCCATATAGGAAAAATAGACTGGTTTCTATAGTTTTCTATATTTTCTTTCATTTTTAGATTTCTCCATCATATCCTAATGGATTCTCACAGTTGCTTCTCCACTACTTTCCTCATCATTTAATATCGAGTTTGCTAGGGTTTTTTGGTCTCTACTATTCTATCACACCTGATCCCTTCCTTCCCATGTTTCCTTCTCTGGCACATCCCCTTTTCTCCTCTAAATTCTAAACTCCTTCAAATCTATCCTTGAACCTTTTGGATACCTTTTTAAACATTTTCCAAAAGAAAGATTTCCCCATTCATTCTTGACCATATTTAACCAACTTCGATGATCCTGAAGACTATTGTGAGTTTGGTTGATGTATCCTAGCTTTTCAAGTCTTGCAAAGGACTTGGAAGGACTCCATATGATACCACATAACCTTTCACCATTAAGATTTGGTTGAATTCAAGATATCCTACCTTTCCCCTTGTTCTCTTGGTTATATTGTTCCTAAATTTGTTGATGTTTCCCTACCAACACCATCTTTTCTTTACAATTTCAAATCTTATGATACCTCTCTACATTCACGATGCTAGTGCTAACCTTGTTATGACTTATTTGGTTATATTTATTGAGGCATTGAACATCCTTCCCTTGGCTATGCATGGAGATAGGTGGTTTAGTTGCCGCTGGCCACCTCGGGATCACTTCTAGGGGTCATTAAATTTGGTTTTTTAAGATAAAGTTGATGGTGAAGATTTTAGTCTGCATTATCCAATGGAAATCATTATGTGTGTGTGGCTTTGATCCCAGTCCTAGTCTTGAAAAATTGAGAACCATCTCTCTAATGTGTGAACTATCTTGTTTACCGTAGCTCATATTTGAATTTGTCGCACCCCATAGGTCCATCTCTCTAATGTGTGAGCTATCTTGTTTAACGTATCTCATATTTGAATTTGTCGCACCCCATAGGTTTATTTGTAATATTGTTAGTGAGATTTATCCAAGCTGTACTGATTTTGAGTTGTTGATCTACCTATCTTTCCCTATCACACTACTATATCCAGTGCATGGGATTAAGGGGCCTATATGTCTATACGTCTGTATTTTGATTTATACAAACCTTTTAAATACATTAACTTAGACAATCTTTCACTAATTACTGGAGAGTCATAAAATAATCATGAAATATGTTTCAAAATCGGATGATTATTCTCCATACAATGGTATAATTTTCATCATCATATTCTTATATAATAAATATTTAAAATTTAAGGATTTTTCTAATTAGACAAAATTAATAAAATTCATATCAATCATATACAAGTTAGAAAAACAATGTTAAATATGCTATGATATCAGGGAAACATAACCTACAAGATGGTGTGGTTCTAATAATATTTTTTAATAATAAAAAGGCACATCTATGGTTTATCTAATTAATGTGAACTTGACCCTAATTTCATATATGTGTTTCATAGGTGTCTTGTGACTCTGATGTGCAACTGTGGTTGTCGTTGGATATATGTAGACTTTTTTTGAGGTATGTGGCATCCCTGCTTGATTATATTGAGCAATCACTAGTGTTTTTTCTGTCTTGATCCATTTGGGACCTAGTACCCTATACATTTTCTCACTTTTGAGAAGTAACTCATGTGAATATTTAAATATCATCATTAACTTTTTGATCTTCTTAAACTATTATTTGTGCATATTGCTCTATAAACTTGTATCTTCTTCATTCTAATTGATGTTGTAACCCTAATTTTTTTGGTTTTGAACTAAGTTTCTCTCTTTGAGACATGAAAACCTATTTTGAAGTAATTGACTCTCATGGTCTATTGATAAATCTTAATTTTGAAGATGGTTGATAATTCTCTTGTGGGTCCTTTGACCCCACTAGCAATATTTTTGGTTGTTCTCTTCCTCGTATATGACTTGAACTTGTTGATTATGTTATATGCATCATATGGAGACTACTTGCCTAACGTAATGTGTGAATTTTTTTGAGGGTGTGTAGATTCCTGAACCTTATAAATTGTACAAAGGTGATAGTTCTTGTGAATACAATTATTAAAGTAGATGTGTATCTTGTCCTACTCAAAGTGAATGTGTATGTGTTCATATTCACCCCATATTTTAGAGTAGATGTGTATTTGTTCCTACTCACCCCATATTCATGGTAAATGTGTTATTTCCTACAAACATGTTTTATATTATTGTAGTATTGTCCCATGTAAAACACATGGATATGTTTATCATGATTGTTATACACTTAACTGGAAAGTCTCATTGTGAATTCATAATGATGGATCATCTTTGATTAGTCACTTTCTTATGATATTTTCTTCTGTCATCTATTTTGATGTTTTAATATCTTTTTCTTGATTTAGGAAGCTTGATATGTATATTGTTTCCCTTTTTCCCTACTATTTTTCAATCTCTATGTATTTCCCATACAAACATTTTTATGCTGACAACATCCACTATGTCTTCTTTTGTAGGTTATGCTTCCAACCCTTAGGTTAAAGACATGGAGGACTTGACATGATGATTTTAACTATGTTTCTTGGATTTGATTCTCTAGAGATAGATTTGAAGTAGTCCAAACATCACACTGCTTTGATGTCAAAGTAGTTACATTCATGTAAACCCCAAAGAGATATCATTGTGTAACCTTTCAAATTGTAAATAGTCATTATATTTCATTCCACTTCTAAACTTGGTCTTTATTATTTCCATTTATGAAAGACTAGAGTATAGTTATTTATCCATTGTGAAAAATTGGTGCATATTTTTTATATGGCTACTGACTCTTATTTGATATAGTGACAAGGTAATACCCTCTTGGGGATCAGTCCTTAGAAGATGGTATCAGAGTAAAGACATTAAGTTTTGGATATTTCAATTTTATCTTCCTTATGTTTTCGAACTTCTTTCCATGGTTCCTTATAGGACCTTTACCCTATTTGAAAGCTATTTATTGTAATGTTTACTCTAGAATATACACATGTTGTTAATGAGATGAAGAAAGAAATATTTCAACTTATATGAGGTACACATAAGGATCTTGATGAGAAAACACTAATGTGATGGAACCCATAAGTTGATACGCTAATATATGTGTTAGTTATGATATATCTCTTTGTAAATTAAGAGATTTTATTTTAGGTTGGAATTTGATTATGAGTATGAGAAAATAATAAAACAATAGATCTTAAATATGGGCCCAATTTATGGTTTTATGTCACACAATTTTGCCATCAAATATTTTTCTTTATAATACTATATGTTCAAAAAGGAAAACGTTTAATGGATTTTATCAATGTTTCCTTTAACTAATCAAAGTAGGACTCTAAAACCCTAGTTTTGACAATAGAGTGATAACTAGGAAGATGTGGATTGTATAAAGTATTGGTTGACCTACCCTCTTTTTCTCCATTAGGTTGTGGAATTTTGTACCCTATGACTTATTTGATACTTATGTGAATCTTAGGGTTGTAATTTTAATTTCCCAAGGACCTAAAACTCAACCCTAGGTGGACTGTGACCTCTTAGTTGTAGGCATGACCTTTCTATATCAGAAACACACCCCATATGTTTGATCTCTAAACCTAATTTCCTTAGAGTTGTTTAATCTGACTTAGGTACCAATGAGTATATTTTCTAAGTTAAACCCTAACATGGTATATATTAAATGACATCTAGACACATATATCTAAATATGACTAGTAAGTACGTGGTTGGGATGAAATATAGATAAATGGTTAAGCTAATTGGTAACACTCTTAAAATAAATATTAGAAATAATATAATGTGAAAGATAGATCCTTTGTTGTTTATAGAATGATAATTAGTTAGTGCTAAAATTATTTGTACTGGATGATAATAAATAATTGGACTTCTATGTAATTGATCATATATATTTTAATTTATATAAGTATTACACTTAAAAATGAACAAATAAAGTATCAATTCAAAAATCCATGTAAAAGTATATGACATGTTTCATATAATGAATCAAACAAGCATATAGATATAGTAAAGTTTCCCTCCTCAATATGGTAACTACTCATTTAATGTATTTAGTAGTGGTGGAAATGTGGACATATTCATATAAATAACAATGATTGGAAATATCTTTATAGACATAAAAAGAATGTATAGAACAAATGTGAGTTGTTTTATATTTTTCCCATTACTTGTTGGATTACAACCATAGTGTGTCTATAAGGTTTGTTCCTAAGTGGAATGATAATATCAATAAACATCTTTGAAAATCAAACATGAATTGAATCATGCAAGTTGTTGCACATAACAGTTTAGGGAAGTCAATCATGAGAAGATAATCCTTAAAAAAATATAATGTCAATTTGTTATCCATGAATATATTATTTGGTGAATAAATAAGGAAGTAAACTCTTCTAACCCTACTCCTTTGGATAACTTAATTTATGATGATGGAAGTGGATATTAGTGTGAGATTGAGAATCCTAATTTTTTAGTTGTCTTAGGGCCAAGCTTTACATTAAATAAACAGTTCTAGATTCCTTAGTTTCATTAAGTAAACAACATATAAGTTGAAAATTAACATATTAAACAATATAATGAGTGACTCCAAAGGTGGACACTTATGGAAAAAACATAATCTACATGCCCTATTTGGCATATGGGTGAAATTTTATGTTCATTGTTGATTGGTATCCAACCTATTTGAAATTAGGAAGATCTTTAGGGCATGTCTGATCGTATCCCACTCTAGGTCATGTGTCAGATAGTTTACTTCATTTGGCTTGAGCTGTCGGGATGCATAAGCGACAACATGCTTATTCTGCTCTAACAACCCACTCCTGCTTCACTTTGATCTCCCCTTTTTTTGGTCTCTCTAGTGCCCTAATCTTCCATCTAACTAGTTCTCTTCCTTGGTTTTGGGCAGTGGAACTGCTGCTAGGGTTGCACATGGGCACCCTCCTTGGCCCCCCCTCTTCCATAGCCAATGTTGGGAGTGAATCCATGGTGTTGTGATGGAGGAAGATAACCTCTTTGTGGGGATCAGGCATTTCCTAGACCCCCTACCACTTCACTCTAGTTCCAACCCTCATCGTTGTAAGGTGGGATCTTCTTCAGCCACACACAAGAGATGGGGAGCACATTGGTGACCAACCCACGATCACAATTCTATAGTCAATTCACCCCCCGAGCAGCCACAACTGTCACGATTGAAGAACAAGAAAATCAATGAGAAACACATGTCAATGAGAATCCCACATGCTTCTTACATGAGGAAGGGGCTGGTGTGGCCTGAGTCATCAGATCCCCATCTAATGACTGTCATTCACTTCGAAATCAAATGTTAATGATATGGTAATGTCCCCTCTTATCTCCATAGTTCTCAACTAATATGTTCAAAAAATCATAATTTTCCTCCTCCTTGAGAGAAAACCAACATTTTGTATATAAAAATCAATAAGCTCAACAAGATCTATCAAATAGTTTGACACCTTAATTCCCCTTCATATTCTACTTATATGCTAAATATGCAATCTTTCACCATTTTGAGTGAATTTAATGCATGATTGTGATCAATAGTGGATCTTTGATGCACATGTAACTATCTAATCATATTAGTCCGTTTTATATAATTTTGGACTAATTGAGGGTCATAATAGCTCCTATTACTCATGAATGACTATATTGCTCATATGTGACTAGTTTGTGACTTTCATGATGGACTTTGGCCTATATTGCTAATTTTGGTTCTAAATGACATATAAACCCACAATAACTTTGAAACAACAACTATATGTCACCCCATGAAACTAATATCAACCATTAATAACATATCTTCTATGTATGTCTATATGGATTTAGATGATTTGAATGTGACTACTTTATGATGATGCATGTTGAACTCTAAAAAAATGATTACCTTGACCCGTTTGATGCATCCAACCCTAGTGGATATTTGAAAATAGTATCACCATGATGTGTTGTGGCCTAATTGTCTGATTACAACTCACATTTTGTGTTATGATGATTCATGTGACTCTAATTCACCCTTAATTGACCAATTATGTGACATGAGTGACTTGAATTATAATCTTATGCTCTATTTCCTGATGTGAATTCTTATCTTATGCCTTCCTCTCTCTAACCGAAGATGATTCAACCTTTATGATCCCCCTTTTTAGGTGTCCCAATTAAATCATATGTTGAACTCAAATGCTCAGTGAATTGGGTTTATAATTGAATGTATGATTAGATGTTGAATACAAAGTTGTACCTTATGAATCTAGACTTAGGTGACCATCCTCCTATCCTTCTGATATGTTAATATTTTCTTTACCTTGCGGATATAAACCACCTCTCTTGAGTATATGTCATGACTTGATGAATCTTGATCTTGTTTTCTCTATTACGAGTCTCTTAACCTAAAATGTGCATAAATGACTAAAACCTTGTAATGATTATATAACACAAATGGTAATTGCAATGGCATGAAACTTAAACCACCCATTTACGATAAACAGTAATTCAGTAAGTTATCATCTAACATGTCAACTTGAAACCTAACTTGACCAAAACCCCAAAAATGGATCTAATTAGGGTTAATAAGGAGAACTTATACATGGATGTCATTTTCTTCCCAATCAGTGTCGCTTATGGAAATTTGGTCAAGGATGAGTTAGGTTATGAAATATTTGAATTAGGTATGGGCTTCAATAATTATATGACTATGGATTTCTTTCTTGAACTGTGATACATGTACATGGTTTTTTATTTTATCTAATATTTTCATGTAGTATTCTAGTATTGTACTTGATGATTGCCTCGATGACTTTATAACTTGAATACATAATACAAAAATTCATTATATAATTTGAACTTGGAATTTACTAAATGACTTTATTCATTGAGGTCCCTTGCATAACAAACAAGCTTTTGCTCAATGAATTTGGTTATTGAGGTCAGTAGGGTTATCAAATTCTTCCACACCTCACAAATTTTTCCAATGGGAAGTTATTCAAAAGCCTTACAATATATGATTTTATTTTAATAATTGGAGTATACTTACATAAAAGACGGGTTCTCACTTTGTTAAGTACTTAACATGTTATTCTTTTTGGATTACTTATCCCATCTTTTCAAACTATGCAAAGCTTATATATATATATATATATATATATATATATATATATATATATATATATATATATATATATATATATATATATATATATATATATATATATATATATATATATAAAGAGAGAGAGAGAGAGTTAGGCTAGAATACACTCGACTGTATTCGGAGAAGAATACACTCGAGTGTATTCAGAGAAGAATACACTCAAGTTGTTTTTCATGATGCAATATTGTGACGTCCCTGAATTTTCTAAAACTTAATCTGATGTCTAACGTCCAAATTGAAACCCTTACCTCAGCGAGAATCCCAATTTAAACACCCCACACCAGGCTAAGAAGAAGAAAATCAGAGGAAGTCAAAAGGAAACAATCAGTAGCACATGCACATGAACAATAAACAAACCACAACACATGTTCACCATTCAACATATAATTACAACATGAATTGTTACAACATTTGATATTACATATTGAACAGAAAACTTCTACATATACATGTACTACATCTAAAACTACAGGATCTTAAGACAACAGGTCCACCTGTACATCAGCTCGCCACACAACTCTCAACTATCCTGGATCTTCAAGAGCAAAACCACAACCTAAACAAAAGATTACATGCGGTACACGTCAGCACAATATTTCATGAATATTGTACTGAGTACGCCTATGTGTATTTTTATATACCTCTCATCATATATTGGCAATAAGAATAAAACTAATATACTTGGCAGTTATAAAGGAATATAAGAAAAGCATATACTTGCACAAGGATGTTCATTAACAAAAGAGAACACATATTTTAAGCACAATTCCATCATATATCTCGTGCATCTGCCCCTAGGGCTTTGATGTCTTTAGGCCTTGTCAAATAAATCGTACAACTGCCCCTAGGGCTTTGATGTTACATCTTCCCCTAGGGCTTTGATGTTTGTCAATGCACTATACTACCAAAGAGTTTAGTGCTATCATATGATGGATTAGAATATTTTATGTTTCATGTGTTCATAGCAATAAGTATGGAAAATCATGCAACATATCATACAAGAACAATCATTTCAACCAATATCATATGCCAAGTATTTTACTACACATATAACACAAGCATATTGTATAATAAGCCAAGTAAGAGGTAATGGCGTACCTTAGATCAAGAACAAACTTAATCATCACATATACTCCTGATGTCCTCTATATCTTTGTCAAACCTGATCAAGACAAGTCCATATACTATCATCATGTTCTTATCATCTTGCATCTCATCTTAACCCTAATTATATCCATATTAGGGTTTAGCTTAGTTCATTAGGATATTCTCATAATTACTTGTATTATTGCCTTATATTTATCTTACTGATGTCATTTTCCATATTACATCTCATTATCAAAGTTCATAATTAGAACATTAGGTCCCATATCCTTTTTGTGCACATATTAACCCTAGGTTACATGTATTACTCAAAGTAGGGTTTCATCACATGTATTATGGGTCATCTTCGTATAACATTAATTCCATGAATCTAACTGATATCCGAGTTACATATTAGTCTCACATTACTGATATAAACCTACTTTGTAAATTTCACCATTTATTGAGCATGCATGTATTTAATACATTTTATTTAGGGTTATTAGCCCTAATTAGCCATATAAAGCAAATTACATGATTTCATGTATCAACATCATGATTACTGACATCCTATAGATTACAGATATTATTTGTGATTTATTGGTATTTTCTCATAATTTTAGGTCGATGTTTGATATCTATTATCCCTGAATCTAGTATTTAACAACATACATGATAACACTATTATTTATGCCTCAAAATCCTGATATTACACTTTCATATTGTTCTACACATTTTTCTGAGAATTTTGGTATCTTGTTTGTAATTTTCTGATAAGCAGGCTATTTATTATGAATTATGCAGGATTAGGAGAATTTCTGGGAATTTACCTTATGCGACCAATCCTGGTCTGCCATGTGTCCACTTGGGCATGGCCTCCAGCTCTTCTCATCCCAGGCGGAGCCGGTTTGGTTCTTGGCTATGGACCTGGTTGGTTCAGTCTCGAGGAAGCCGGTTCGTCGGATCGGGTAAGGGTTTGGTTAGCGCGGACCCAGTCTGCCCCTTCTTTTCTTCGCTCAAAGTGTGATCATCCTCGAATCGTTGGGTCAGCGCTCTCTGCAATCTGGTCGCCGCCGCTCCAAGCTAGACTCTGGTGAGTGGTTGCTTCGGTTCTGGTCTACTCAACTAGTGATAAACCCTCCTGTAGAGCTCCTCGTCTTCACAGTTCCTCACAAACTCCTCTAAAGCTCCCTGTCCTGGAGCCGCCGGCAAGGCCGCCGCCGCAGGTATGTCCTCGACGAGAGATCGATCACCCTCTACTACTCCTCAATATCTCTTGAGTACGGCACACAGTCTCCTCTCTGATCGCATTCTCATCCCAGCTGGTGACTCAGCGCATGTCCTCCTTGTGAGTCTGCGTGGGTGCTGCCGCTTGCTCCCGGTCTCCAGCGCTGCCACGTTTCCATGCTTCAGGGAGAAGCTGGTGGTCGGTCGGGCCTCTGACAATCTTATACAGCCGCTGCTAGATTCATCTGCCCCTCTTATGCACCAGCGGCATGGAGGCTGCTTCTGGATCCTTCATCTCCGTTCTACGCTCCTGGGATGGGACTCCATAATGCAAGCATGTCGTGGCTTGGACCTCCAGTGACGGGTTCCATCTCCAACTTTTGTGCCCGGTTTCACTTCTGTTGTGGTATGTGTGAACGTCGGTATGCTACTACTCTTAGATTAGGCTGGCAGTGACTCCTCTTCTAGGCATCCATGCTACCAGCTAAGGAACTAATCCTTGGTGAGCTCGTCGCCAGCAACCACCATCGTAGATGAAACGGAAGGAACACTTCCCATACCCCAAGCTTGCCGCAGTGGAGAAACAACGAGAAAGGGAAACTTGTTCTCTCTACTGGAGTGGTGAGAGGCAGTTCACCCAAGGGGTCAAATCGAAGCTCGTGGCACTACGGAGCCAACTGCTCAGTTAGTTTCCTTTTTGGAACCACGATCACCCACAAACCAGTGATCACAGCCTCCAGTTCCACTCGCCCATGATCATGTTTAACTAGTCTAGAAGGCAAGGTTCTGGTCACTGGATCCAACTCGTCTAACGGTGTCCATGAGGCCACGATGCAAATCTGTGGCTCCTCATCTTGGTGAGCATGTGACACTTCCCAATTAGAACTTAGGTAGGTCTATTAATAACTAATTATGCCCATTATTTTATAAGGATCAAACCCACATAACTCTCTCTAGGATACTCCAATTTCCACCAAAATTTAACCATAGCTCCATCATCACTCACGATACATTCGATTCCAAAAGTCCACTCCATCACATCCTACACACCTTAAAACAAATTTCTTCCTCGACATTAATCCAGAAATCCAGTCTTTCACATCATATACATCTTAAAAGAAATTTTGTCCTCAAAATTAAGCCATCATCTTACTTCAAGGAACAACCAAAAGGTCTTCATCCACATACATGACCCTCTCTATGTGAAACGTATCCAAAAACAAAGCTCCAGAACTATACCCGAGCTACTAGGATGTTTTACAACATCTAGGGTGAAACATCACTTCGAAGAAGCTCAAACAAGGGTTTAGAAACTCTGATTAGGTAATAACATATCTCATTGTTTGGGGTTCATCCTTATTTTTGCCCATGAATTAGGGTTCTAACATCATATTATCATGTTCCAAAGAAGTTAACTAAAGTTAATCCACTTTATCCATATAGATCATATCAAGGTGTCATAATCATTATGTTGTGCCAGCTGTCAAACTATATTTTTCATCTTTATTAAGCACTAAGATTAACACATTGTTGACATATGTCATTAGTATGATCTCATTCATCATTCACATTAGGTCCCAAACTTTACTAATTATTTCATCACTAGATTAACCAACGATATCACATCATCATTGTTATTCATGTATATGGTTAACCATTTATACATTGATATCTATCAAAGTGTGTCTAGGTTTCCATTATATCATGTCTAACATCTCAAGATTATATCACATCCTTACATATATTATATCATGGTTGTGATAAAGAAACTTATATGAGTGGCTTATCAAACATATATCAAAACTTTATCTAGCTCAATCAAGGTTCTCCTGACCCATGTCATGAGGGTATTTCTATGCTTAGTCTATCTGAGATAACTCAACTCTATGAGTATCTCATATATATATATACTTTGTCTTCCGTTTCTTAGCCTAGGGTTCTCAAATTACCTCATTGGCACTAGGGATAGCCTTACAAGCTCTAGCCACATAAGCACAAACCAAAACATGCTACAACATACTATTCATAGGTCTTCTACCCATGAAATATGCTTACCCAAAACTCTCTTATACATGCAACCACTAGATTCCTATGTGGGAAACCACCAACTCGAGCATGAGGCTTCACAGAAACTAACATAGCTACCTCCTCCAGGGTCTTGGGCTCTCTCCCTCACCCAGATGGCAGGAACTCCTATTCATACTCGCATATGCACATATAGCCAGCCTCTCTCTGACTCTAGGGTTTGGTCTTCCCAAGGACATCTAGGGTTCACCAAGACTATAGGAATCATACATAAAGCAACTCAACTCAATCACTCAGGAGTAGTCTAGTTTAGGACATATCATATCACATATCTCAGAATTCTCATATCTTGGAGTTTAGGTTCTCTAACCTTCTCCCTATGGGTCTTGCTCTCTCTTGAGCTAACCCCAAAACTGGTCTTAACACTAGAGGTCCTCCTTCGTAAAAGAGACTGAGGCTCTTGCTGATTCACAACCTTGTCTTAGCTTAACATATCTTATCTCATAAAAGCCTAGTTACTTGCATCATCAAGACTTATCTCAAAACCTCAAAACTGAACTTAAGTCCTCAAAGACAAACATGAATTATCTTAACTATCTTAAGTCATCTATGTAAGACTTATATCATATCATCAAAACTTATTTCATCTATTCCATCTAACATATATTCCAAACAAGGCTCTAGACATCTAATCTAGAACTATGCTCTCTTCTAGACTGATGTCATTCACTTTCACATAGGTTACATGACCACCTCCTACTCGTACATGTGTGGGGACACATTTTTGTAATACATATACATAATAAAATATTATATAGTTTTTCTCCGATAAAACATGCGTCAGAGAAAACTATCAAGGTTCGATCTGATTGGAATCAAAAACCAAATCCAAAAAACGAGTGTCCCACACATAGTAGAGAGTTCAGTGTCATGAAAACTAGTGAAAAGGGTGAGAACAAGGGGTAGACTAGTGTAGCTACTCTAGACAATGTGCGCAATATGTCTAGGGTTTCTCTTCCCTTGATGCACATCATTTCCAAATAGTGCAACGTCCCATACCGCTGCACTATAAGGAAAGAACGACATCTAAGGACTTGCTACTCAACAAGCACCAGTCTAGACCTAGTTCTCAGACATCTAGGTGCTAACCTAGAGGCTAGGTTAGATCTTGTTTCTAAAAGACGACTAATCTAACCCTAAAAGATTATTAAGTTTAAGGTTCTTTAGTTTTGAGTTGCATAATGAGCAAATGTCAGGCTTTACTATTGTTCATGCTCTGATACCACATGTGACGTCCCCAAAATTTCTAAAACTTAATCTGATGTGTAACGTCCAAATTGAAACCCTCACCTCAGCGAGAATCCCAATTTAAACACCCCACACCAGGCTAAGAAGAAGAAAATCAGAGGAAGTCAAAAGGAAACAATCAGTAGCACATGCACATGAACAATAAACAAACCACAACACATGTTCACCATTCAACATATAATTACAACATGAATTGTTACAACATTTGATATTACATATTGAACAACAAACTTCAACATATACATGTACTACATCTAAAACTACAGGATCTTAAGACAACAGGTCCACCTGTACATCAGCTCGCCACACAACTCTCAACTATCCTGGATCTTCAAGAGCAAAACCGCAACCTAAACAAAAGATTACATGCGGTACACGTCAGCACAATATTTCATGAATATTGTACTGAGTACACCTACGTGTCTTTTTATATACCTCTCATCATATCTTGGCAATAAGAATAAAACTAATATACTTGGCAGTTATAAAGGAATATAAGAAAAGCATATACTTGCACAAGGATGTTCATTAACAAAAGAGAACACATATTTTAAGCACAATTCCATCATATATCTCGTGCATCTGCCCCTAGGGATTTGATGTCTTTAGGCCTTGTCATATAAATCATACATCTTCCCCTAGGGATTTGATGTTTGTCAATGCACTGTACTACCAAAGAGTTTAGTGCTATCATATGATGGATCAGAATATTTTATGTTTCATGTGTTCATAGCAATAAGTATGGAAAATCATGCAACATATCATACAAGAACAATCATTTCAACCAATATCATATGCCAAGTATTTTACTACACATATAACACAAGCATATTGTATAATAAGCCAAGTAAGAGGTAATGGCATACCTTAGATCAAGAACAAACCTAATGATCTCATATACTCCTGATGTCCTCTATATCTTTGTCAAACCTGATCAAGACAAGTCCATATACTATCATCAGGTTCTTATCATCTTGTATCTCATCTTAAGCCTAATTATAACCATATTAGGGTTTATCTTAGTTCATTAGGATATTCTCATAATTACTTGTATTATTGCCTTATATTTATCTTACTGATGTCATTTTCCAGATTACATCTCATTATCAAAGTTCATCATTAGAACATTAGGTCCCATATCCTTTTTGTGCACATATTAACCCTAGGTTACATGTATTACTCAAAGTAGGGTTTCATCACATGTATTATGGGTCATCTTCGTATAACATTAATTCCATGAATATAACTGATATCTGAGTTACATATTAGTCTCACATTACTGATATAAACCTACTTTGTAAATTTCACCATTTATTGAGCATGCATGTATTTAATACATTTTATTTAGGGTTATTAGCCCTAATTATCCATATAAAGCAAATTACATGATTTCATGTATCAACATCACGATTACTGACATCTGATAGATTACAGATATTATTTGTTATTTACTGGTATTTGCTCGTAATTTTAGGTCGATGTTTGATATTTATTATCCCTGAATCTAGTATTTCACAACTTACATGATAACACTATTATTTATGCCTCAAAAGCCTGATATTACACTTTCATATTGTTCTACACATTTTTCTGAGAATTTTGGTATCTTGTTTGTAATTTTTTGATAAGCAGGCTATTTATTATGAATTATGCAGTATTATGAGAATTTCTGGGAATTTACCTTATGCGACCAATCCTGGTCTGCCATGTGTCCACTTGGGCATCGCCTCCAGCTCTTCTCATCCCAGGCAGAGCCGGTTTGGTTCTTAGCTATGGACCTGGTTGGTTCAGCGTCGAGGCATCCGGTTCGTCGGTTCGGGTCAGGGTTTGGTTAGCGCAGACCCAGTCTGCCCCTTCTTTTCTTCGCTCAAAGTGCGATCATCCTCGAATCGTTGGGTCATCACTCTCTACAATCTGGCCGCCGCCGCTCCAAGATGGACTTCGGTGAGTGGTTGCTTTGGTTCTGGTCTACTCAACTAGTGATAAACCCTCCTACAGAGCTCCTCGTCTTCACAGTTCCTCACAAACTCCTCCAAAGCTCCCTGTACTGGAGCCGCCGGCAAGGCCGCCGCCGCAGGTATGTCCTCGACGAGAGATCGATCACCCTCTACTACTCCTCGATATCTTTTGAGTACGGCACACAACCTCCTCTCTGATCGCATTCTCATCCCAGCTGGTGACTCAGCGCATGTCCTCCTTGTGAGTCTGCGTGGGTGCTGCCGCTTGCTCCCGGTCTCCAGCGCTGCCACATTTCCACGCTTCAGGGAGAAGCTGGTGGTCGGTCGGGCCTCTGACAATCTTCTACAGCCGCTGCTAGATTCATCTGCCCCTCTTATGCACCTGTGGCATGGAGGCTGCTTCTGGATCCTTCATCTCCGTTCTGTGCTCCTGGGATGGGACTCCATAATGCAAGCCATGTCGTGGCTTGGACCTCCAGCGACAGGATCCATCTCCAACTTCTGTGTCTGGTTGCACTTCTGTTGTGGTATGTGTGAGTGTCGGTCTGCTACTACTCTTAGATTAGGCTGGCAGTGACTCCTCTTCTAGGCATCCATGCTACCAGCTAAGGAACTAATCCTTGGTGAGCTCGTCGCCAGCAACCACCATCGTAGATGAAACGGAAGGAACACTTCCCATACCCCAAGCTTGCCGCAGTGGAGAAACAACGAGAAAGGGAAACTTGTTCTCTCTACTGGAGTGGTGAGAGGCAGTTCACCCAAGGGGTCAAATCGAAGCTCGTGGCACTACGGAGCCAACTGCTCAGTTAGTTTCCTTTTTGGAACCACGATCACCCACAAACCAGTGATCGCAGCTTCCAGTTCCACTCGCCCACGATCATGTTTAACTAGTCTAGAAGGCAAGGTTCTGGTCACTGGATCCAACTCGTCTAACGGTGTCCATGAGGCCATGATGCAAATCTGTGGCTCCTCATCCTGGTGAGCGTGTGACACTTCCCAATTAGAACTTAAGCAGGTCTATTAATAACTAATTATGCCCATTATTTTACAAGGATCAAACCCACATAACTCTCTCTAGGATACTCCAATTGCCACCAAAATTTAACCATAGCTCCATCATCACTCAAGATACATTTGATTCTAAAAGTCCACTCCATCACATCCTACATACCTTAAAACAAAGTTCGTCCTCAAAATTAATCCAGAAATCCAGTCTTTCACAAATATTTTTTTCAAAAATATAATCTATTGATCTTCTTAATCATCTTGTGAATAACTCATATAAAAAATTTGAGCACATTTGGATATTTATAGGTCATATTATAATGACCGCAAAAGTTATGCATTTCAAATTAGTTTTGTGCGTCAATTTTGTTGCCTTTGGATGAGTGACTTACACTCATCCAAATGGGCTCAAAATTTGTATGTAGCCTAATTACAATATGAAAATGAAGATCAATGGTTTACATCTTGCAAAAAATAGTATTGATATGCAAACATACTTGAGTGTATCCATGTGATATGTACACTCGAATGTATTCTAGCCTGACTATATATATATATATATATATATATTTATATATATGTATGTATGTATATGTTGCCCTATACTCAACACCTTGTACATTGACCCACTTGTTTCATGTATGTTTTAGGTTTAGAAATGTCTAGTAGTCAATGGGCTTGGTGAGCTATGTTTAGGTGTACTTATTGTAAGGTCCCTAGATTGTATTAAAGAATTTTTCTTAGTAATATTTTTTTATTGTTTACATTATATTTATTATTTTTTCATGTATGATAAGCTTTTACTCTAATACAATTGCTCTTTGATAATACCATGCTAAGGAAAGGCACCCATGTCTACTTGCCTTTGGTTGTGTACCCATTTGGAGTGTAGACTTAGGGTAATAAATGGTTCTATGATAGATGGTATCAAATCATGAATAATAACTACACAAACATTTCTCACATAAAACACAAACTAAATTCAACCTTACATCTCAACCTAGAAACTTAATGAGTTCGCCTTTGTAGACTAAGTTGACTAAGCCTCTAGGTTAGAACCTATGTGTTCTTAAACTAGGTGTAGATTTTTATAACCCTAAGAATATTTCTTTTCTCCTCCTTCTATCTTATAGTTTGGTCTATAGGTGTAGGAGGGTGTGAAAAGAGATACCTTAAAATTTAAACCTTAGACATATTTTTGTGGCATGTTCATAGGGTAGATACACATGTGTATATTGTGCTCTTACTAGTTCTCTAAGTGTCATGGTACTAGACTACTTAATCAGTGTGGTAACTCATTTTGGTTTTCATTTCCTCCATATTGAGTATGTTGGTTTCCAATGCTTATTTCATCATTGGATAAAACATGTCTCAAATATAAGTATATAAGTATGAAAAATGTTGCCCCACATAGAAAGGCAGTAAGTATTTGTGTAACCTAAGAGAAATAGATGTAGAAAAAGTAAATATGAGAGTGTTTATATGATAGATTTAGTCTTTATAGTTATATATTGCCATGAAAAAGGTTAGGCTAGTAAGTAGCCTAGATGACCTAAGATGAGGATAATGATGACGGTGATGATGATGGCAATGACAATGACAATGACAATGACAATGACAATGACAATGACAATGACAATGACAATGACAATGACAATGACAAATGACAATGACAATGACAATGACTCTGACAATGACAATGACAATGACAATGACGATGACGATGACGATGACGATGACAATGACGATGATGATGACCATGACAATGATGATGACGACGACGATGATGATGATGATGATGATGATGATGATGATGATTGTGACGTCCCCGGATTTTGATTCTCCAAACCCTATTGGGAATGAGATGTCAGAATCCGAAAACATCATCCAATCATATTAGAAAGTGATGCGGAAGCATAATATGCATACATGAACGTACAACCATAACATACTCAACATTCAACGTGTATATTTATACAAAATGAATTATTACAATATGATTTACAGTTACATATTGAATGAAACTCTACAAGTCTGAACATGTATGCTAACTAGGATCTTCACAATAGGTACAACCTGAACAACTTGCTCAGATCCTGTACTTTTCCTCCCATGCTATCTTTGAACCTAAAACATACGTGAAATAACAAATCAACACACAAGGTGTTGTGTACATGGGCAGAAAGATACATATATTTATGGCTTTCATAATTTTTGAAAAAGATTTGCATAAGGAAAGAAAATCATAGAAAACACTTCTTTATTAAGTGAAATACGCCAATTTAAGTCATTTTCCTAGATGAATTGCATTATCAAGGTGGACTAGTACCAAAACATAAATATGGGCCCATCCCCGTGTACCAAGTACTCTAGGGAAACTCCCCGTACACCGTGTGCTCTAGGGAGGTGTACTAGCCAACATTAATCCATTCCCTCGTAAGGGGGATAATGAACACCTTAAATATCTACAAAACATCTACTCATAATTTATGTTTTCAAGTGACAAAACAATGAGTACTACATAGCAATACTACATCCAATATTTGCAAATAGAAGAGAGCATACATACATAGCATGATTGCAAGCAAGAAAACCATAGTCATATAATTAAATAAAACCCACGTACCTGAGTTCAGAGATTCATAAATATCTTTGATCATCTAGACAAATTGGTCAGCACCTGATTAATAGCAAAATTATATACTAGCATCAGATTCTGATCATCTTAACCCTAGTCGTGTTCATTAGGGTTTATATTATCTCATTAGGATATTCGAATGTTTACTTGCATTATTGTATTATATTTATCTTACTGATGTCATTTTCCAGATTATGATTCATTATCTGAATGTTAGGTTCCATATCCTTTTTGTGCACATATTAACCCTAGTTTATATACATTATTCAATTTAGGGTTACAACCCATGTATTAAGGGTCATCTTCATATAACATGGATTTCTTGCATATAACTGATATCAGAGTTCCACATTAGCTTCCAGTTACTGATACTACAGATTTCTGTAAATTTCATCATCTATTGATCATTAATGTATTTTTTACATTTTCTTCAGGATTATTAGCCCTAGATAGCCATATTAAGCAAATTACATGATTTCGTGCATCAACATAACATATCTGATATCATATGCATTAAAGACGTGATTATGGACTTACTGACATTTCCCCATAATTTTAGGTCGATGTTTGATATTTATTATCCATCAATTAAGCATTTCACAACTAACAAGATATCACTAATATTCTTTCATCAAAAGCCTGATATTTTGCTTTAATTGTGTTCTACTCATTTTTTTGAGAAAAAGGTACCTTATTTGTATTTTTCTGACATTCGTACTAATTTCTACGGATTATTGAAGTTCTGAACATTTTGTGAGATAATTACCTTTCTCGACCAACCCAGCGTCGACACGTGGCAAAGTGGGGGCGCAACTCCTTTCCTCTCTTAGCTTGGACCCGGTCCGGGTCTGGGGCAGGATCCGTGGACTTGAGGGTCTGTTTGCCCGGTCGGGCTTCTCCCCCCTTTCTCGCGATCTCGCACGTGAGGACTCTGTTTCCTCTGTGAAACAGAGCTCCGCCGCATGAGCCCTCCTCCGGCGAGAAAACAACGGAGTTGGAGTGGTCCTCGTCATCTCCAAATGCCACCCTCACCTTTGACGTAGGCCTCCGCATCTCCACAGCCACTCGACTCAGGTGCTATGCCTCTGCCGTTCTAGATCGGCGGGATCTCCGGCCACCTCACCGTCGAAGCTTCTCCATGGCTTCTCTGTGGACGAGAGCCAGTCTGACACCCGCGTGGGAGTCCATCACCGGTTTCGATTCTTGCCACCGTGATCCTACTCATGGTAGTAGTTGCTGGCAATGGAGAGACAGACAGAATCCGCCGAGGTTCCTAGGCTGGACTCACCCAAAATTGATCCTCAAAACGAGTCCCTCGGCGTCAGATTGTGCTCCAGGAACTGAAAGGAGGTAGTATGATGTTGCGAGGTGGCGTGGAGAGCTTGCTGCTTCAACTGGCCATGGAATACTTTTGGGTAAAACTGCGATTTTGGAATGTAGGAGCCGAGCGAGAGCTCTTTGGACTCGGAACCCCATCATCTGTAGACAACAGTGGAGAGGGCGGAGGAGAAGAGGGTTCTCCTGGTCTCGTCTTAGAACCAAACCCTAGTTTGATAAGGGTCGGGGGTTAGGTCTTGACGAGACGGAGCTAATCTTCTGTATTGAATCGCGTAATGATCGCGATATGGAGAGCTGGTTGTTATGATTTTCCAGGATTGGTCATTGTGCATCTGGTCCGAATTGTGCGGGGGTTAGAGATGACTTCTCTACCACATGATTCCTCATCAAGGGCTCAAAAGATCCCCGCCTGTTAGCTAAGGGTCGCTGCCAATAAAATGTCCAGCGTGACATCAAACAATCATGGCCTATTTAATCAATGATCAAAATATCAAAGTCCTATGAAATCCATTATTGTCCTCATCTTCAAATAATTTCATCTACTTGTAGAAATATCCAAACATTCTGAAATTTTAGAGGTAAGCTTGCAATATTCTAAGTAATAATATTCCAAGTTTTGGGGCTCAGGGTCCATTGTTTGGTCATGTAACAGAATTCTTCAAACAACCTATGAATAGGTGTATAAAGCTTGAACTCAATTCATATAATCATCAAACCTTGATCTTAGAGGTCTAAAACACTTGCTACGATAATAACATACCTCAAGGCTCATTAATTGGCCACATGAGTTTGCTGTGAATACTAACTAGAACTTTTGGCATCATAAGTACCCAAATTGGTGAATAAAAATATATTCATTGTAATTGAACTAAATTATATCTAATAATCATTCACGGTCTTCTGATTCTATTTGTGGTGTCAAAACCCTAAATTATGGGTTATCACATTCACCCCACCTTATTTGGAATTTCGTCCTCGAAATTCAACTAATCTCATCCTTAAGAGGCTATTTAGGAGTTCAACTTCATATACATCATCATTGCTTAGGTTCTAAGACCATCTTAGTTGCATGCACTCTAAGTTGTCAGCTTATGGTTTAGAGATTCTTGGGTGTGTCCACCCCACCTTATATATGTGGAAGCATCACTTAATGTCTTAGCCATAACATGACATTATAATATCTTAGGATTACATCACCCCTAAGGATACAAGTTTTGTTCATACTTTTAAAGTTCAAGAGGAATTCATTTATATGCCATGACATTTAGATCGTTCAAATCTAACATCATTAATATGTTTTATGATCAACCTCTTACAATGATTTCAACATTAGAGGAGATTTATCTTCATCCTGGATATTATGATTTTTCTACATAGGAAGGGCTTACGTAACATGCTTGACCATTAGGGTTTCATCCTATGGTGTGATATTCATACTCAACTTAGAAGCATACATTGAGAAGATCAAAGTTACGAACTATATTTCTGATCATACATCCTATGATCCAGAAATATCTTTATATCAAGTTCATGAGTTCTAACTTTTATGTCTTGCATGTATTATGTGAAGGGAAAAAAGAGAATATACTAAGGTTATCCCATGATCTCATCATCATATCTTTCGTATTTCATATGAAGGGGAGGAGAATATACTAAGACGATCTTATTGTGATTCCAAACTTAGATATTGCATGTATGATATAGGAAAGAAATATATAATAGGTCAACCTTATGTGAGTGACTCCTCATACATAAATCATCCATATAGCTCAAGTGAGGTTTCTTATATCATATATCAAGAAAGAGAAGTGGGAGGAATCATCTTTATGCCCAAGGCATTTTACTCTCAAAACTAGAGTTCATATATCACCTCACTTGCAACTAATGATGAGATTCACAAACATATGTCACTCAATCTAAGACCTAATTCAATCAAAAGGATTGACTTTCTCATTATGAGTCGCCTACCCATCATTTTTTTTTATAACCCAACTCTCACATATAGATTGGAATCATGCATAAGGACTCAACTCATCTACTCAGGAGTAACCTAGCTTAGGACACATCATTTCACATATATCACATATTTCATATATTGTAGGGTAGGTCCTATGACCCTCTCCTTGTGGGTCTCACTCTCTCTGGAGTTCACCACGTATCTTGTCCTAACACTGGAGGTCCTCCTTTGTAAAAGAGCTTGAGGCACATGCATATTCAATTGTATCTTAACTTAGCTCATCTTAAGTTAGAAAAAGGAATGTACTTTCATCATTAAGATTTTGCATAAATTCTACAAAATTGGATTCAACAAGTATGCAACTTAAACCTTTATAAGGAAACTTATACCATCAGAGATCAAACTTAGATAATATTTCACATGCTTATTTCAACTATCGTTCTATCATCTACTCTATGTATAACATATCTTGATAAGGCTCTAGACATCTAATCTAGACTACTCTCTCTTCTAGACTGATTTCACTCCTTTTCACTTAGGTTGCATGAACACTAACTACTCTCCAGTGTGAGGGACACATTTTATATTTACATATATTTAATAAAATATTATATAGTTTTTCTTCGAGAAAGAAGACGTCAGAGAAATCTGTCGAGACTCGAGCCGATTGGAAAACAAAACCAAATCAGCAAAATTGAGTGTCCCACACACAGTAGATAGTCTAGTGCTATGTCACCTAGTGAAATGGTGAGAACGAGATGTAGACTAGTGTAGCTACCCAATACATATGAGCTCTATATGGAAAGGGTTTCTCATACTTGTCTAAACCTAGTTCTCGAACATCTAGGTTCTAACCTAGAGGCTAAGTCAAACCTTATTCCTATAGAACAATTACTAAGTTTCTAAGATTTAAGGTGAAAAGTGAGGCTTAGTTTATATGTTTCATGATGAGCAATTGTTAGGTATATCTATTGTTCATGCTCTGATACCAACTGTGACGTCCCCGGATTTTGATTCTCCAAACCATATTGGGAATGAGATGTCAGAATCCGAAAACATCATCCAATCATATCAGAAAGTGATGCGGAAGCATAACACGCATACATGAACGTACAACCATAACATACTCAACATTCAACGTGTATATTTATACAAAATGAATTATTACAATATGATTTACAGTTACATATTGAATGAAACTCTACAAGTCTGAACATGTATGCTAACTAGGATCTTCACAATAGGTACAACCTGAACAACTTG